>CAMKVN010001658.1:0-17252 GCA_946474995.1 Funneliformis geosporum
ATTGGAAATCATATAGCAAATTTGATTCGTAGGCGGGGTTTGGAGGTCTATTTGGCAATCTGCACCAGAACCCCCAAGGGTGCCTATATGACGTCAGTATTATTGGAAACAGCCAAAAGAGCAGCTTCAGGATCAACTTGTTAAATCTACAGTAAAATTTGGAGGTGGTAATATTATGGTATAGAGGTGTTTTTCCTCTTTTGGGGTTGGTAATATAATACGTATTTATGGAAACATAAATGGAGAATTGTATCGATAGATATTAAATGAGAAACATTTGGAAATAATTCAATGACATGGGCTTGATAAAGATAATATTATTTTTCAACAGAATAATGATCCAAAGCATACAGCTAATCTAACAAAACAATGGTTTGATGACAATAATATTAATGTATTGGAGTAGCTGTTACAATCACTTAACCTCAACCCTATTGAGCATTTTTGGAATGAAATAAATAGACGTTTGAGAAAATTGGAGCATCAGGTTCATAATCAGGATCAACTTTGGGAAGCTATTCAAAAAATATGGGTTGAAATGGATGATGAATTTTTAACCAAATTAATCTAAAGTATGCCTAAACAAATTAATGATGTAATTAAAGCTAAAGGATATACAAGATGGTGAAGAATAAGTTGAAAAGTTTTTTAAATTTTAAATCATTAGTTATTTGATGATTTTGTTTTTATTTATATAGTTACAAACGATTATAAGTAATACATCAATCATATAGATTGATGTAAATTTTTACTTTTTGGTCAATTTTTTTTATAAATTATAAAATAAAGTTTTATTATGTATTTTGCTAGATTTTATGAATAAAATAAGCCTTTTTACATAAGTTTTCAGGCGTTATATTAAAAATTATTTTTATTGTAACATTTTTATTTAAGTGATGCAAATCTTTTGAATGTCACTGTAAATCACTTTGAATATTATAATATAAGCATGTAGACCACCTAATATGTTTAATTAACTCTATTTTCTATTTAACTTAACATGATAAGTTCTTACAATTCAAATAAAGTATAGTCTTTAATGGTAAGTTTGA
The DNA here is from genome assembly GCA_946474995.1 of Funneliformis geosporum. NCBI lineage: Eukaryota > Fungi > Glomeromycota > Glomeromycetes > Glomerales > Glomeraceae > Funneliformis > Funneliformis geosporum. The sequence goes on from CAMKVN010001658.1 coordinate 1,053, forward strand.
CCTTTTTTAAAGTTTACATAATAAGTGGTTCAAGTATTCAACACAATTATTATAATCAGAATAGTAAGTAATCCACTATTTCTTACATAATAGGTAAGTAAGTAAACTCAACCATTTTAATAAAGGTATTCCTAATTAAACTTAATCAGATTTCTAAAATTTCTTAAATGAATATCAACAAAAAAATAGTGAGTTATAATGAAAAGTGTAAAGTGTATACAGTATATTTCAAAATAATATAAATGTCAAATTTTATATGATTTCTTAAATGTTTAACTAGCTCTGAATTAATAATTAAAGATATTTTGCAAAATCAGACATAATTTATTTGTTTATTAAAAACAATTAACAAATATACGAAATGAAAAATGGACGGATATCAATCAATTTAAATTAACAAATTAAATTTATATAAAGGATGAAAAAGAAAAAGTTTATTAATAAATGATAAGAAAATATAATAAAATCAACTATTACTGCCTCAACCAGCCTATTGAGAACTATGAGAAAAATTAGGGATATTAAACAGTTCTAAACAATCCTAAAAGTTCCAATAAATTTGCCAGTTTTAGAGAAGAATTTTATTTTGCTAGTGGTATATTTTACTTTCTAAAGACAATATATTAATTGAATATTTATTAAAATTATATATTAAACTTATGCGGAAATCCAGAATCTTAATTTTTGAAACTTAGGACCCAATCCTAAGGATTGAATCCCACCTTAGCAGTCTCATGAAAATTGTCAATTTCAAAATTCATAAAATTAATTATAACAATTTTTTATTAAGAGTTACTTATTAAAGATAAACTTTTCTATTACTCATATTTCTTAATTTGTTCACAAACTTTTGGGACTGTTTAACATCCTTAAGAAAAATGATACTCTTTTATTACTAAATTTCCTTTCTCATAGCTTTTCTACAGAATTCCTTAAAATATCAATTTGAAGAAAGGATAGATAGATCATTTAATTAGTACCAGATATCAAAATGACCAATTTGACATATATTTTTCATTAGATCATTAGGTTCAAATATCAGGTCTGAATTCATAAATTGATAAGTTCGTCAACAAGAGCTTATTTAGTTTATTGAATCGTATTGATCCACTTATATTTTATTAATAAACCAAACATTATCCCTATAACATTAATCTGTTAAACTTGTGACCTAAGATCCAATCCATCATTATTGCTTTTCCATCATATTTGAAATATTCATACATATTTCCAATTTATATTTATATATTCTTAACATTTCCTGTACTTATAAATTGATATATTGTTAATTCAATAATTTTATTAACACAAATAAGTTCTTAAATTTATTAAGTTAAATCATTATCCTTTAGGTACCTAATACCTTGCTATATATGTTGAAGTCTATTTTTCAGTCGGTAGACTCATATAACAATATCAAATCAATATCATTAGAATTTTTTGAGTTTCTATAAAATATAATGGATATATTAAATAATATTATAAATTATCTTGTAACTTTTATTTATTCTATATAATATTTTTAGGAAATAATTTTGCCAAACAAACTATTAAAAGTTGTAATAACATTAATATATTTTAAAAAATCATATTTTGGAAGAAGTTTATTAGCTAATGTGGTAACTATATTAAATATTTAAGGTTGACTTAAAACATATTATGAAACTAGGTAAATATCTATGTATATAAGGCTGCTGCTTCAATTTCAAATTTTTGATTGCTTTAAAATATGTAAATATATAAAATTTTTGTTAATAAAATTTACAATTAATTTTATTTATTAACAAAAATAATTAATAATTATAGGTATTATTAAATGATGTTAATGAAATTAAAAATAATTCTGTCAAAAAATATATTAAAAGTTTAAATGTTGACGAATTAGTTCAAGTTTTAAAACCAGTTAAAACAGCAATAATTTTTCTTGAAAATGCAAATGCAAATCTTGCAGATTGTTAAAAAATTACCTACTAGAATTTCAACATAGTATTAATACATTTAAAAAATATTGGGAAAATTTTGATCCAAATATTTATATATTAGCATATTTTTTACATGTGGTTAGTATATTTTATATAATAATTTAAAATAATAATAATAATATTTATTTATTTATAGCATATGGATTAAAGACAAAATATTGGAAAATAATTACTACTAAAGCAGTTGCAACAATTACCGGCAGTGCAATATCATTAAAAAATTTGTCATTTTAGAAACATCTAAAATTAGAATCTATAAATAATATTTGTTTGGTCCTTTTTTTTTGTTTGGAATCGTATAATTAACATTTTTTTGCGCCATAATTTCTTTATTTTTCTCGGAAAAACCTTACCCGGAGTACCCGGAGTTCGATTTACATATTTGAATTTTAAATTAAATTGCTAATCTACCTTATTCAATTTTCCGATTTTATATATAAAAACCAAAAAAAAAAAAAATATGTAATTATTTAAAAATGTCTAAATTTGACGCCAAAATCATTAAAGATTTAGAAAAGATCCATCATTTTGTACATTCACAATTCAGTAATATAGAACCAGTTGGAGAAGGTTATTTTGGAAAAGTTAAGCGTGCGAATTGGAAAAATACGAATTGCGTTCTTGCTCTGAAATCATTCAATCATGATAAAGTCACCCTTGAAGAAGTTCTTGATGAGGTATGATATTTATGACCGTTTTGAAAAGGTTTAATTTTTGTAATTTAAACCAACTCGCTTCGTTGTGTTGTATCGTAGATAAAATTACATCAGAGCGTTAATATTCATGAAAACATTATACAATTTTATGGAATAACAAAGGAAGAAAGCGGTAAAGCATAGTATATAATATTTTAAGTTTTAACAATAAACCATAATTTCCTTTAATGATTTTATATAATTAAAAATAGATGACCATCAAAATAAATATTCTTTAGTTATGGAGTATGCTGATGGTGGAACACTGACTACTTTTTTGGCCAATGTTCTTTCATGGAACGATAAACATCGATTAGCATTACAATTGGCAAGTGCTGTGGCATTCATACATGAATGTGGCATTATTCATCGTGATCTGGTAATATATTATAAGTTGTAATTTTGATCATCTATTATCAACGATTAATTTTATTTATTTATTTATTTATTTCAAAGCATGCTGACAACATACTTGTGCATCAAAAGAACATTAAATTGGCAGACTTTGGCTTATCAAAAAAACTTGACAAAAAATCAAGTAAAGCATCAAAAGTATTTGGTGTAATACCGTATATGGATCCAAAATGTTTTTGTGAAAATTATAAATTAAATGAGAAATCTGATGTTTATAGTGTTGGAGTTTTGTTATGGCAAATTTCAAGTGGATATAAACCATTTCGTAGAGAGAACATTAATTATGATGCATGTTTATCTTTAGCCATAATAAATGGAAAAAGGGAAAAGGTAATTGATGACACTCCTATCAAATATAGTAAATTATATGAAGGTAAATTATATACTTAATATATTTTAATTCATTACATTATATGAAACGTTAATTTTATTATTTCTGTTTATCTTAAAGGATGTTGGGAATATGAACCTAATAAACGTCCAGACATGCAAACAGTTGTTTTAACCCTTAAGCAAATATTTAGTCCTGAAAGCGGTATGAACATGAATAACGTCAATGAAGAAAAGGGAAATAATCCATGTGTCTTTACTTCAAGTTCGAGCGACATCGTCATAAGTATCAAAGAGTTATTATTGGAAAATATATCAAATCTTACTCGATTTAAAAATATCGATAGAAATTCCATAAATTGTGAAAACAATTCATCAAGTTCCACCCAAAATTTATCTACTAGAAATTCCTTCGAATCACTGTGGGATCATATCTACAATAAAATTGCTGATAAATTAATTGCTGATATAATTAAAAAGCACAATAAGGGAATCTCATTTGATCAGGTTAAACAAATCATCAATCAACAAGTACCCCAATTTTATCAAAATAAGCTCATAGATTGGCTTATACGAAACCAATCTAAAGCAGCACAATATATTTGGTTACTTGGTTTATTATATTATTATAATATTAATAATATTAATAAAGAAGAGAATGGTACCAAATCATTTGAAATTTTTTTAGAAGCATCAAAAGAAAATTATTCCATGGCTCAAGTTTATCTTGCTAAATGTTATAATGATGGATATGGAACCGAATGTAATAAAAGGCGAGCTTTTGTATACTACGAAAAATCTGTAGAGAATGGAAGTACTATTGGGAAATTTTATTTAGGACAATGCTATGAATATGGTATTGGAACTAAAAAAGATAAGCAGAAATCGATTTTTTGGTATGAAAAGGCAGCAAATTGTAAAAATGTAATTGCAAAATTTTATCTTGCAGAATGTTACAGATTAGGAAAGGGAGTTGAGAAGGATGAAAGTAAAGCATTTGAGTATTATGAAGATTTGGCCAAAAATAAAATCGTAGATGCACAATTACAACTTGCTAATTTTTTTTACTATGGAATTGGAACTAAAATAAATAAAGAACAAGCATATGACTGGTATACAAAAGCAGCAATGAATGGAGATATTGTTGCGAAATATTTTCTTAAAAAGAATTATGATAAAGACATATTGGAAGAAAATGAAGTGGTTAATAGATTTAAAGGATTAGGATTGTATTATATTGGGAAAATTTTAATAAATGCAAGTTACGAAAAGGCTTTTTATTACTTTCAAAAAGCAGCAAAAAATGGATATAAAGTTGCACAGCATAATTTGGGTTTATGTTATAGAGATGGGAAAGGAGTAAGAAAAAATGAAATAATGGCTTTTGAATTATTTAATAAATCAGCCAGACAAGGTTATATAGATGGGAAATTTCGGCTTGGATACTGTTATGATAAAGGAATTGGAATTGATATTAATAAAGCAAAAGCAATTGATTTATATACAATTGTTGCTGAAGAGGGAAATACGATGGCTCAAAATAATCTCGCGATCTTATATGAAACCGGCGAAGGGGTAGAAAGAAATATAAAAGAGGCGTTTCGCTGGTATGAGAAGGCAGCAGAAAATGGGAATCATAAATCTCAAAATAATCTTGCTTATTTATATGAAAAAGGTATAGGAACAGAAAAGGATTTAAAAAAAGCCATTTCTATGTATAATAAAGCCGCAGAAAATGGAATAATTGAAGCTCAATATAACCTTGGTCAATATTATAAATCAAATAATGATTTAGAAAAAGCTATTAAATGGTACGATCAAGCCGCACGGAACGGATTTAGCGAAGCTCAAAATAATTTGGGGATTTCGTATGAAAGAGGTGAAGGAGTAGAAGAAAATTTAAAAATGGCTATTTACTGGTATACGAGAGCAGCAGAGAATGAAAATGAAATTGCACAAACCAATCTTGGAATTTTATACGAAAAAAACGAAAGAATAGAAAAAAATTTAGAAAAAGCCATTTATTGGTATAATAAAGCATCAGAAAATGGATGTATTGAAGCTCAAATTAACCTTGGTAATTTATACGAAAAATTTGAAGGAATAGAAAAGAACTTAGAAGGAGCTATATACGAAGCAGCAGCAAATGATAATCTTGAAATTTTACAATTTTAATAGTAACATGATTTAATTTATTCTGAATGTCTTTATATAATGTTAATAAATATATTATAGCGAACTTCCTAACGAAATTTTCAATTTGAGATTTTTTAACCAATACTTTTTATAAGTAAACTATTTAAGGAATAATTATTTACTTCTGAAAAGGTGAAAAAAAAAAATGATAATATTTTATTGGGTCCGTAAAAATGAAAAACTGTGAAATTCACGTGTGTGAAAATGTTTCGGAAGGTAAAATTTAATGTAGCGATAAGATGATATTTCTAAATTTATTTCTAATAAAAAATAATCAAATACCAATCAATTAATTGTTAGTCTCGACCATATTTGAATTGTGCGGTAATTTTATGTGCTTATAAATCGAATAAAAGAAATTATGTGCTTAATTATTAAAAGTTCTCACGTTTAATTAATTTTATTCTTTAAAATTTCGGCTATTCAGACACAAACTTTCATATACATCACTCATACATTATTACTGCGGAAATTTGAGATATAAATATTCATTCTTTTTTACTGACTTATCACGTTAATTTCTTCCTCAAAAAAAAAAAGTAAAGGTTCTTTTCAACAAACTTTTGTACTAAACCTTCCAAAAAAAGAATCTAAAAGAAAAGAAAGGTGGCTAGCACTAAAGGTAAAGGTATGGGCAAAAACAAATCAACTGAAGTTGTAAACGGTGGTGGGAAAGGTATGGGTAAGAATGTACCGGCCCCAAAGAAAGTTTCCAGATCTTCAAAGGTACATCAAGTATTATTTTATTTATTTTTTTATTTTTTTATTTCGACATTTATTAAGATATTGATTCTTCGTTTACATTGCAATAAACCTTTTAGGCTGGTCTTCAATTTTCGATTGGACGTATTCATCGTCATCTTCGAAAAGGAAATTACGTGCTTCGCGTCGGTTCTGGAGCACCTGTTTACCTTGCCGCAATTCTTGAATATTTGACAGCAGAAATACTAGAGCTTGCTGGTAATGCCGCACGTGATAACAAGAAATCAAGGATCATTCCTCGCCATCTTCAATTGGCTATACGTAACGATGAAGAATTCTTGGACACGTTACAATTGCTCAAGGTGGTGTCTTGCCCAATATTCATCAAAATTTATTACCAAAGAGATCCAAGAAAGGTAACTTTTAAAATTTTGATTTTTATTTATTTATTTATTTATTTATTTTTTTTAACAATAAAATTTTGACGAGATGAATTTATGAATTTGAATCATGATGATAATAGCTGAAAAGGCTCCACGACCAGAAGGTGATGACGAAGAAGAAGCATCATAAAATCTCACCTTTTACTTGAATCGTGTTAAAAGGTCTCGGAACCTCATAAAATTTTTTGCATTTCTTAAAATATCATGATAGAAATCAATTGTTTCTACAGCTATACAAAGAAGAGTGCATAGCATTGATACAATGTAGAAAGGAAATAAAGGAAATAATCGCACCGAACTTTTTTTTTTTTAAAAAATTAATTAAAGAAAATGCACGTGTTCATATAAAAATTGAACTTGCTAAATTCACTTTCACTAGAGAAAAAATATATTTAATCATAATTGCAATAATAGTTAGCTTCGATATCTATTGTAATTATATCAAAGTTGTGATTTTTTTTGTTTTTATAATTCGACGTAATTACGTAGCACTTTCTCATCCAATCATCGGTCCTAAATCGACCCGATAGCCCCCAATAACTGATTCGATTTTTTCTGTTTCAACACTTGTTCAAAACGATTTACTGCTTGCTTCACTTTGTGCTTGAAGCTACAAAAGTATTAGAGCGAATGAACACGTAGCTCTTGGCGCTAAGACATATAAGCATCCTAATAACTGGCTTCAATATAATAGATAAATTTGCCGTCGCTGAGACGGAAGTGGCTTTCTTCCACTTTTGTCTGTTGTGATTATTACGACATACGGCTCGAACTTAGATATATGTATCGTAAAGTGCTCATAATTCTTGTTGAAGATCGGCAAATTTTGGAAGTTGCAGTAAAATCATATTACAGATCATATGGGTCATATGCTATTAAAATTAGGTTATGAACATGAGTTTTAATAGTATACCTCTCCCATAAATGATTTATAATTGGAAACGTTCCAAAAATAAAAATTAGACTTCTTTTTTTTTCTTGCGACAACTCAACTCATATTGACAAGGCCAAAAAAAAAACAGTTTGTGTTGAACCTTATTAACGTTTAATATTCTCTATTTTATTAGACACAACAGCGGCGAAATGGAAGAAGGACAAAGTCGGGTATAATATTTACAGTATTTGTTTTTTGTTATTATATTATTATTTTTTTTCCGGTATAGACCAAGTGACGGACGAACGGTTTAGCAGCTAGAGTTCGACTTGAGAGGTACTTGCCAACTTTGTTGGGCTTTCAAGGAGGCGCGACGGGAAGGGGGTCGACGGTAACCTATTCGAGAGAAGGTGGTTTTTTTTCGGTAAGGGTCTGCTTTTTTTAGAGAAGAAAATTGCTAGGTATCTTCCTTTACGAGTCAAGAAAACCGCTTTCCTAGGCCTGGCTTCTACCGCTTCCTGAAGGGTCACTCTTGGGTTACCTAACCATGCAATGCTCTGGCTGCAGTGGATGTAAGTCATTTTATCTTTATGTTCTTTGGTCTTGTCATAGGAGTTGTATGGTCATCTTCGTACAAAATTTAAAATTATGATTAATGTATTAAACAAAAATGTATATTAAATAAACGTTTAAAAATGTTATAATATAAATAAAAAAAATTATCGAATGTCAATTATTAAATAAATATGAACCAATTAAAGAGTTGATGATTTTTTTAATATGATTGAAATTTTGGCCTGCATTATGGCAGTAAGAAATTAACTTTGTGTCGTATAGCAGGAAAAGCAATTCTTTTTCGACGTTTCGTCATGGAAGGATGATGAAGCCGTAATAGGTTCAAATGGGGCACTTGGAAACATGAAGTAGTTTTATTTTATCTCTTTCAATCAAGTTAAGTATGTAATTCATGAAAGTATTTTTGCCAATAACCAAGTTTTTTTCAATCAATGAATTTGTAACACTTTCCAAATCGTATTTAACGTTTGCAGAAAAATTCACGGGATATATTTGTGTGTTAATTTTTTACAAGTTCATTGTAAAATTTTAAGGTTTCCGCAATTAAAAAATTTTTTTATTTCTTGTGATGGATACGCAAATGTTCTAATTTCAGCTCTACTGGCGAAATTTAAAAACCTTCTTTTTTTGAATTTTAAAATTTCACATATTATAAATGTTATTGATGTGTTTTAATTGTGTAAAAAAAGCAAGCAATTATGAACTAAAATACAAAAAAAAAAAGGTATTTAAATATCGCCACTAGAGCTGTAATTAGCGGGTGAAATTGATATAAAAGGGACGCTAAATTATCAGTTTCTAAAAATGAAATCACAAAGGTGGTTCTAATTACGAAAGGAAAATTTAAATATATTTATATATATTCTAGCTGCACTCATGGTATTGGTACAGGTTGTAGAGTTATAAAAAATTATTCTAGAAAGATTGTACTAAAACCACGGATTAATTATCCGTGGTAGAAAAATTTTGTGATAATCTACAAAAGAAAATTGAACGATGATAACAATTTTCTCGTAAAGAATCAAGGTATTGGTACAGGGCTTTAAATATATATTTTAAAGATATATTAATTTTAGATGCATTGCATTGAGAAAATAATAAAACTTGACAATGGGATGTTGTTTTTACAACTGCAATTGCAATATCTTTATAAATGTTGTATAAATAATTTTGAAATGAGGACATTTTAAATATATTATGCCGAGAAAAAGAATTTCATTTTTCGAGAAATCAAACTTTGTTATGTTATTTAAGAAATTCAAAAGAGCTAGTTTCGTTATTTAAAAATCAATCTTTTTTAATTAATAATAGGATTTATTATTTATTTATTTAATTAAATTTTTTAAAAAATAAATTGATGAAATCTTTTGCATAAAAAAAGAAATACTGCTTTTATAAACTTTCGACATATCGTTCGTGCTTACCTCCCCCCAAAAAAAAATCCTTTGAACTTTTGACTAATGAGTAATTAATGAAAGAAAAATAGGGGAATCTTCTATCATTTCCTTTTGAGACGAGAAGATGTGAATAATTTTTCTAAAATTTTCTACTTTCCTGTTTTAATACTTGTTTTTTTTCCTTCGTTTTTGGGTAGATCAAATTAAAAGTTTTTTAATTGTAACTGCAATCTGCAAGAAAAGATTAATTGAGGAAAATTTGAAAGGTAAATGAAACGAAAAGAGTGAGTGAACAAATTTCACATCAAAACGCCTCATGCGTAATTGATGATCGCCTCGCAGTTTGAAAGGCAAAGCTTTTTTTTGAAAGGATTTGTATACCGAATTTGTTTGTTTAGTCATGTAAGGGGATGTATGGAAAGTTTTTGTTTTGAAAAGATCAAAGTTATCTTTGAACGTTTCAAAAACTGAATGATTGCATACCAGCCACATCAGACCACCTTCTGATAATCAAAAAGAAAAGAAAACTGTAATATGGAATATTCAATCCATTGTAATATTTTATGCACCCTGGTGCAGAAGATGCTGGTAAAACCTTTAAGGATTCTAAAAGAAATAGATTACGTAAATTCATTTGTTTATGGACAAAAAAATAATAATAATAATAATGACATTAACAGTAATTAAAGAATGAGATTTCTCCTTGTAATTGTCTTTTTCCTCACCTTCTTTCTATTCTTGCCATTCTTGCCATTCTTGATAACTCCTTGAATGATTTTACCAAATAAAAACTGTTGACAATAATAAATTTCATCTCATATCCACAAACCAAATTTATTCATCACAAAAAATTTTGTAATTTTCATCCTCTCCTTATTAAAACATCATCCATTTTAATCCTACTGTTAAAAATTATTATAACTTATGAAAATTATCAAATTCGAAAGTCTTTCGAAAACTGTAACTTACTTTTAAAGCAGCACGATTGATAACCGGTTGTCCCTTTATATTCCCCTATAAAGTATATGTCACACATCGATGCATGCAATGCCATTCCGGGTCCAGGGTTTAACAAATAGTAGGGGATCGTTACCAAAAACCGTAAAAATGATTTTTTTTTCACAATAACTAAGAATAGATAAAAGATAATCAAGTATCATATCATTAATATCATTCAACTCAAATATTTGAAAGATAAAATCCACCTACTAGCAATAAATAAAGAAGTTCCCATTAATATATTACCGTTTTTGTAAACATTTTAACGATCTAAAACTTCTTTCCTGAATTCAAAAACGTCCAATTTATTGTTACACGAACAAAGAATTCATTCATGGACCGGTGGTTAGATTACAGTCTGAACCAATATTACTTTTCAATATCAGCGCGTTAATAATGTACGATATTTGTGTCAGACCACCGAGGCTTGTACTTGATCTAGACAGTTTTCTGGAATTAGGTAGGGTATTTGCTTTCGAGATATTGGAAGTTTTTTTTTATATTTTTTAATTTTTTTTCCTTTTTTTTTTTGATTTTCCGGTTTACTTAGCGAGATATATGGATTATATCTTTCATATGATTCGCGATGTTAATTTAACCCACAATTGGAAATTGATGAGTACTCAAAGAATTCACGAAGGATTCCTCACCTCCTGTGGTAAAAGGTTTACCATTACGAATCATTCGTTCCGCTATAATTCATTGGTGAGGTTTGTTAATCAATTTCTTTTCTTTGAATAATGGATCCTAATTATATTAAATAATTTGATAGACCATGAAGGCCTTAGTTGTTAAGAAGCTAGTGGAAATATGAGAGAAGATACTGTCGTAGTTTGTCTTTTGTTCCTTTTGATGGTGAAGTTTGGCAATTGAATGGACTATATCCATACCGTATGCAGGGTTGGGAAGTAGTGTTAGTACAATGATTAATACAATTATTACAGTTAGTACATGATAATAATTAATATAAAAATTAGTACAAGTACAGTACAAGTACAGTGTTAAATTTATCTAGTACATAACATACAAAATTCCCAACCCTGTCTGTTAGTTTTGATAGGTTGGCATTCAAATATTTTATCAAGTGAATATTATCTTATTTGAGATTAACTGTGCTGTCCTTCTCTTTTATTCAAGAAAATATTCGAAATGGTATTATGTGGCGCGTTTATCAATCTACCATGAATTTATATATTAGACTTTTATTAAATAATTAATTCTTTTATTTAATATATAGATTATTTGCAGAACAATCAATTTTGTTCTATTGGCAAAAACTAAAGATCCAATAGATATGAAAAAGATGGAATTAAATGAGTGCATACATTTCAAAAGAATTGTTGAAGTTGTATTGGATGAATTAATTTCAAGTAGAAAGTTGCTCTTGTTGATAAATCAGAGGTATGTCATAAACCTTAAATAATATGATTATTTCGTTTGCTTATTTGCATTTTTTTAATTTTTAGTTACAGGTTGTCCAAGAATTAACTTAGGCTTCTCAATTCCAATAGAGGTAATGTTAATGAGCTCATACAATTACGACTTCTGGGTTGATAAAATTCGTGTTTTACAAAAAATATTGAACGTAACAATAATTTGAAGCAGTAAATTATAAATTTAAAATGATCATTATTAAATTATTATGAAATTGAATTAAACTAATGAAATAGAAAAAAAAATTTTTTTTTTTTATTTTAGATTGAAAAGAGCGGCAAGATTACTTACTGACCGTCATTCGAGAGTATATATATGATTTACATGAACGTGGTGATCTAAAAGAATGCTGAAGACGAGTAATATGATGTAGTTTTTAATGTTGTAAATGTTATGAATTATAGTTTCACTTATGTGTAATAAACGTGAATTTAAATTTAAAAGACAATTTATTTATACAAAATATACGCATAATCCCAGGCAATAAAAAAAAATTAAACCTTAAAATAAATATCATTAAACGGTTTGTACTATACATTAAGTGTACTAGGATCATTGTATTGATAAAGAACATTTTTAACAATGTTTAAATAAAAATTATAGATAGAAGATTCAAAGGTATTTATATTTTTTTTTTTAAAAAAAAAATTTATCATATAAAAATATAATAAATATATAAAAGAAATTAGATATATACAGTATATACTGTATAATATCTTTGAATAAAACATATTGATTTTGAATGCAAAACATTTCTTTTCTTTAAATGTTAATGATTTAATTATTTACACATATTAAATTATTATTATTTTAAAATAAAAAGCAATTTCATCTTAATTAAAAGAATACTCCAATTTAAAAAAATTTATATTTTTTAAAAAATTAATTAATTAATATTTTTGTTTACATAAACAAACAAATAGAAGTTTTAGAAAAAAATTAAAATTTTACTATATAAGCTAAATAAGATTTTTTTTTTAGTAAAATAAGTTCAGATTTAATATTAATTTAAAATATTTTTTTTTTTAGAATTTCCACCTTTTCTCTTATAAAGTATTTAAATATTACATCCTTTTAGAACTATTAAATCACTAAATATTAATTTTTTTATAATAATATTTAATTATTTATTTGTTTTACTATATTTTAATAATTTATGAATTACAAATAATTGTAATATAAATAGATTATATTTTTTTGTATTTTTTTATAATTGTAAACATTATATTATTAAATATATTTGATATATTAATAAATTAATTATATATATTATATATTTTTTTATTATTATTTTTATTTGTATTTTAATCTATAATATTTTATATTAAAAAATCCAAAATTTTATTAATTAATTTATATTAGTTCAAATAAAATGATTTTTATTTTATTAAAATATTAAATATAATTTTAAATTTAATGTTGATATACAATAAATTTAAATTACTATCTATTTATATTTCTATTTTTATAAATTTTTGAATTGTATTATTTAAAGATAGACACCATAATTAAGAAGTTACAACTTGAGTTGCAACTTAGTTGCAACTCCTTGTAAATTTATTTTAATATAAAAATTCATAAATAGTTGCAACTCAAAGTGTTGCAACTTAAGTTGCAACTAGTTAAAAATTTTAAAAATAATTATGGGAATCATCTTTAGTATTATTTATGTACTGTATATTAATTTATAAAAAAAATATAAAAATTATAAATATATAAATAAATTATAATTTTTTATAGTAAATAATGTTTATTAATATATAACTTAAAAATATAAAACTTTTTTAACTTTATATTCTTTTTTTTTAAATTTAAAACTTAATTTAATTTTATTAACTTATTAAAAATTTAATAAAATTATTTATTAAATATTAATATAAAATTATAAAATTAAAATTAAATAGTATTAAATTTAATAAATAACTTTATATAGATTAATAAAAGTATTTTACTAAAATAATTCAAATTATATATCTAAGTTTTAAATAAAAAATAAATACTTAAGTTAGTATTATTATAAAAAATATTAATTATAATAATAATCTAATTTAATAAACTTTAAAATAAATAGTATTAAATCCACTAAAAAATTTTAATTACATAATTAAAATAAGGAAAAATTTAAACGATGCATTCATGCACTCAGTGCATCCCACATGATATTTGATTAAATCACATTTTTACACCTGTATCATATGGTTATATAATAATTTATTACACTATAAACTCATCCTTTAACTTATGACGTGGCATTAGGGTTAGGCATTAGGGTTAGGTAACTTAAGGTTGAAATTAGAATTAGTATAAGAAAAGGTTGGTTTATTATAATTAGCCACATTATACATATATAATCATATGATCTAATGTCACATGAAAAGATAGTTGCTGTTAAATAAAAATCATGCAAAATATGTCATTTTTATGTTATTGTTGATTAAATAATAGCCTTTTTTTAATTTTCAATTCTCACGATAATTGCAAAGTACATGAATAACAAAATGAATTCCAATAATATTTGTATAAAAGAAGATTCTGTATCATATCCTTCTATTGATGAAAATGAAGACACTTATGAAAATGAGGATGATTTGTTAGATTCCACTGAAAATAAAACAGATGACCTTTATGTTAGTAAGGTATTTATATCATGACAAGAAGTCACAATATTTCTCAATAATTTTTGTTTGCAAAGAGGATTTGGATACAGAAAAGACGGTTAATGAAACATGATGTTACAGAGAAAGTTGCAAAAAGAACTTTTTTATGTAAGCATGTGGGCATAAATAAACCAAACAAAACTGTACCTTTTAATGAACAGCGTAATAGAACTTCATGTAAACTGAATTGCCCATAGCGAATCAATATCAGTAAAAAAGGTGAAGAAATTTATGTAGTAACAACATATATTGATAAGCATAAAGGTCACTCTCTTAATCCACAAACTGTTAATTTATTACCTCAATTTCGAAAGTTAACCGAAGATATGCTAGCTGATATACAGTTTTGAACACTTGAAGGTAATCTTAAGGCAACTAAATAATACTGAATGCTTATAGGCAAATATCAATGTCATATTATTAAACGAGACCTTTATAATGCAATTTATAAGTTCTGATATCAAAAAGAACCTACAAAAAAGAATGTATATAACATTCTTAATTCTTTATTGGAAAAAAAGCTAATGATCTGGAATGGGTTGTAGAATATCAATTAGATTCAATATCACGATCTCTTATACATATTTTATGAATGGAACCACAACAAGTTGAATTATATATTCAATATGGTTTAGTAATTGCACATAATAATACTGCAAAAATGAATATATATGGTTTATCACTTTTAATATTTGTGATTGTTGATAACAATTATAGTACAAGACCAGTTGCACAGGCATTTTTAAATGATAAAACTTTAGAATCATATTTATGGAGTTTAAAGGTTATATTACAAGCATATGGTATTTATCTGACAGTAATGATTACAGATGCTGATCCTGCAATGGATGTGGCTATTGCTCAAATTTATTCTCAAACAAGACATTTGCATTGCATATGGCATATTGATCAAAATATTCCCAAAAATTTGAAGAGTAAATTACATGATGATTATGAAGAATTTGCGAAAAAATTCTTTCAATATCATAATAAACTTAGCATTGAAAATTTTGAGCATGATTATATAAAGTTAATTGAAGATTATCCTAATGTAAAAGGTTATCTTAAACGATTATATGAAAGTAAAGAATCATAGGCGAGATGTTATACTAGCTCATATTTCACAGCAGAAATGCAATCAACAAGCCATGTTAAAAGTATTAATAGAATAATTAAAAAGTATTTAGATGAACGATATGTATCATTAAATGATCTTTGTGCAAGTTTAACTTGAATACTTAAGGAATGACAAAATAATAAAGAATTTATAGCATGGAAAGAATCAATGCCATTGATATCACCACCTAATATATATAATACAATATTTCAAGGTATTGATAATGAGATTTGCATTCATGTAACTTTTGCAATAACTGAGAAAATTCATAAATAAATGAACCTTAGTTTTTTATATCACGCAACACAAATTGAATATAATACAATAGATATTAATATTGAATTTTCATGTGAGAATAGATGTGTCGATGAAATATTTGATTTA
>CAMKVN010001659.1:0-17232 GCA_946474995.1 Funneliformis geosporum
GGAAATGTAATTGGATGACTTAAATCTACATTAAAATGAGCCTTTAATGAATGATACATTTGAATAAATTCATTTATAATATCATTTGCTTCATTTGAAAAGTTTGGTGTTTCCAAATCAACTTTTCGTAAATCTTGTAACGTCTCTTTAGAAAACTTTTCAAAATCAAAATCTACTCCTTGACAAACATCTAATCTGAAATTTTCGGATAAATCCGAAATTTCGGTACGGTTCCTTTTTTTTTGGTTCGGAATGAAACCATATCGAACGATTTTCGAGCTTAATATGTTAAATTATTGTTGGTTCAATAATCTTTTTACCATTTATTCCTTTTTCTCAGCACTCACCTCATTTTATGATAAATTTTAGATTCCTAGGTCTTTTTTTTTTAAAAAAAATAATAGTTACGGTTTTAGTTATTTTATTTAGCAGGAAATTATTATAACAAGTAAGACTGATGACAGTTTTTTTAACATGGCAAAATGATTGGGCGACAAAAATCATGAATATATCATTTCTACAATTAGTTTAGAACTAGTGTTTTCACATTGTAATTATATTAGATCGCAAACCCAATTTCGGATTAATACAAAATGATGTTTGGTTGGCTATAGCAAATTAGTTACGCAACAAAAAGAAATGGTTATGTACGAATAGGGATTAACTTTAATATATTGGTACAACCTTCAAATATAATAAATAGGCCTAAAGATCATACAGAAAGAACGAATCCTTGGTCATATTTCTTGACGAATTGTACAAAAGGCATTAGACAGGGATTGGGGATTTTCATATCCTAATTTGAATAGTTCAACAATGGATTCCTTTCGATGGGTAATTTATTATTGGAATGTCTGATAATTTAAATCATATAGAATATTTTAGCGTGTAATACAATTAATTATAAATAAATGAGTCGACGTGAAAAAAGATAAAAAAGATGAAAATTTACCTTTTTAAAAATAAAATTTTGTGTTTGGAGTTTGAACCGAAAGCTTGTGTCAAGTAGATTCTTTCAAGGTTTTATATAGTAAGTTAAAAGATGTTAACCTTGCAATTCAAAACAATGCCTGTATCTTAAAAGGTATTGATGACGAAGTACGATCATGGTTTTTTAAACATGCTTGCTGATATTTTTATATTAAGCTATAAATAAACTACAATTGTATAATTTTATACTAAATATAATATAATAGTTTATTTATTTATAGGCATGATCATGTGCGACTGATAGAAACTCGGTGAAATTCTAACCCCTCTATCAAATAACTGATACTTGTTTCTGAATTTACAAAAATATGATTAAACAAGTGATTTAGAAAAAAAAGCTAAACATAAAGGTTTGTTTGGTGTTTTTTTTTTAAAAAAAAAAAATAAAAACTTGAAAAATAAATTTGTGCTACAAATAATTTATGATCTTCCCAGAAGGTAAAATTTTAAAATTCAAACCTGCTTACAATATAAATTTCTCGTTTAAAATAAATAAAATACCAGTTTTTTTTTTCAAGTAAAATATTTTTTGTTTTAGAATTTGTATATTAGTATTATCTTTCTAGAATAGATACAAAAAGGAATAATAGAATGTAAATTTCCCGCGAAATTATGCGGACGTTTTTGATTGTACAAATGTTGCGGAATGGACAATTAAATTTTTTTGCAGCATGAGTGACGTAGCCTTGCATTTGTGTCAAGATTCCATAACTTACAAAATTTTTCGAGATCCTAGTTAGTCTTTATGGAACGAATAGAACCGATTTTTACTATTCTTCTGAGTATGCAAAGTTGATTCTTGGCAAGAGTTACTTTCTTCATCTTTCTTCCATTAAATGGACAACAAGGTTGGCCAATACGATAAACAAAAAAATGTGGTAGAGGAAGAGGTAGCTCCATCACGGAAGAGGATAACTCAAGTTGAGGGTGAAAAGGAGGACGGTAATACCTACTCGTCGATGGTAGCAACAACCTCAACGCAGAACGCTGTCATTGGTAACACCAGTCAGTCGAGCACAACAGAGGTTGGAGCAAAAACTAGTAGCTCACTTGAGTTACCAAAAGCGCAACAAGCTGCGCTAAAGATAGACCATATACTCACTTCACAAACGACTTCTACCACTTCTTCAAGTCCGTATAAGTCAAAGACAATGTTCTTTCAACCCGAAAACCATAGCTCGTCGGACTCTCAATTTCACACTCTTTACTCAGACACAAACGTCTCCCCAAAAAGCAGAGAGATTGTTGAAGACGGTATGTTGGCTAAAAGACATTCAGAAATGGAAAGTTCAAGTTCGTCAATAAGTCCTGAACAACTTGATACATTATCATCGAATTTAAACACTTCCGGAGTAGTCACACCTAAACAAATAATTCGAATAGACAGAGATTACACTGGTGGAGAACTGTGTCAGTTTCAAACGGCTTTTCCTTTAGAGATTGATGGACGGGTAAATTATTTATTATTATATTTATGGGGAATGTCGAAAGTATCTTTTTAATTTCGTTTTACAAATTCAGGTCAATCCGAGGCGATTCCAACAGACAATAAATATTTTAAATGAAATGTTAATTAAGGCTCATAATCCAAGATATAATATGTTCGATAATTGTCTTGCCTGCTTAACGATATATACATCAACGCTGTGTTTACGGTCGCATTTCGATCGGGTAAGGAAGAATTTTGTTCCTTTATCTGCGACTTTGGATGGAATTAAATATTAAATTAATCTGATGTTATATTCAAATAGAAAGTGGAAGAAATATGTAAATTTCTAGATAATGAAAATATAACTTTATATAATCCGCAAGGACTTAATTTCAGGGATCCGCGACGAAACTCTTTTTTATTTGTATCCTTTTTTTTTATTTCTTTCCAGTGGTTATTTATTATTAATCATTATTATTGTCTTTAACTTGCTGAATTTTTTATCGGTTCTAATTAACTTTTCTTCATAAATAGCTTGAGCTTGAACTATACTGAACATTATTTTTAAATTATATGTAAATCTGTAATGTAAATTCTTTTATAGAGTCACATCAAAATTCTCGAATTCGGGTATTTTGTCGTAAAAAGTAATGGTAACAAATATTTTTCTTTGATTTTTTAAAATTAATATATTTTTTTTTTTATCGTAGTTCTAGAAAAAAAATTACACTCTAAAGAGCGAAATTATATTTCTTTGTATTTAATTTTTTTTATAATTATTTCTTTTTTTTTCAATTACATAATGTTTGGCAAATTTTAATGAATGAAATAAGGTATTTTTATTATTGAATTATATATCTCTGTATTTATTTTTATTATTAAAGTTTTTGTTTCACAGCCATTCATTTCTCTTTACTTACAGTCAGAGAATTTGAATTGTTGAAATATATTTCAAAGGTTCATATTCCCTTTTTTTTCTTTTTGAAGACATTCTTGCTGCGTTATTTGTTTTCTTCTTATTATTATTTTTATATAGCATTTTTAATACATTCTTCCCCATAAAATTCATTTTCTTTTTTTTCATTACACATTCATTTTTCATTACATGCCAAGTGCATCATAAAAAACAATTTAATATATGTATTGATGATCACCTATTTTTTCATTTTATATTGTTTAATTCTTTAATTTTTTTTTTAAAAAAAAAGTTAACTAAAAATTCCATTAAAAATTACACAAAAATTAATGCAGAGCAAATCAATCAGATTTTATTCATTACTTACAATTGAAACCATATATTATCTATATGTAAAAATCAAAAATACAACTTCCAAATAGACTATCGACACGCTTATTATCTCCAAATCTTGATTCACGCGTTCTAATTATAAATTAATAATCCATTATAAGAAATACATATTATTATTAGAAGAAAATAAATGCGAAATTACTATTTCTAAAATGCAATATTAGAGTTGTTATATAATGGTTAACCCCAAGCTGCACTTGTACAATAATTTATTATCAAATGTCCATCTGTATTGAAACACTAAAAAAAAAAAATGATAAAATGGAATTTAGAATACTTTAAAAATATCATTAAAGAAATACTTTAAAAAATATCCGATACCTTGACTAAATTGGCAACTGTTTCATCTGGAGCAGGAGAAAATGCACTGTTTATGTACAAGAACTATTTATAATGCAAAGATATTGAACCATTAACATTTAATATGGTCAAATTCAAATATATTTTTCAAGAAATTCTTTTCTTACCAATGGTTCGGAAGCTTTATAATTAAGTTCCTTCCTCAAAAATTGAATGACAGCTTGGAATTTATTGGAGGCACTGATTTTATACAAATTTTGTTTTAAAATAGGGGCATTTCCTATTGCTCGAAAACGAACTATGACTAAAGTGCAAAATAAAAATCGATTAACAATGTATTAATTATTTTGTAATCTGCCTGCCAATCGTTACCTTTGGCAGCATCTTTCTTTTTATACTTTTCAAGAGCGATAGTTGGATTCTGTGGTGTAGGAGCTTCAACTAACGTTGTGTTTAAAGAAGTGGAAGAAGAATGTGGTGTAGAGTTGAGATCTGCAGCTTGCAAAGACATTATAATGATTCAAATCTAAACGGCAAAAAAGGCAAGTAAAGAAAGTGTGAATTTTGTTTTTGTATGTAATTTATGTTTATGCATGATCTACATAAACTGATCCGAAAATCTAAAAAAATTTGTTGGTTTATCAAAATCTCAAAAAAAAAAAAAATTAATCTAATTTAAAAAAAAAAGTTTTTCTTCTTTTTCTACTTTACTTTTTCTACTATTTTTTATTTTATTACTTCCTTTTTTTTTTTTTTTTTTTTAACAATCACTTAATATAATGGCTTCCCAACGTATATTTAGCTCGATTGCCTTACGAAGAAACGTAATGTTTACATTTTCTAATACCTTGAAAGCAAGGTCAAGTTTATTAATTCGACAGAATAATCGTTTTACACAACCACGATATTATACAACTCCTTTTAGAAAATTTATTGATACTATAAAAGAACAAGTACAAAAAAACAAAGAACTTCAACAAAATGTGAAATTATTACAAGATCAGGCGGAACAATTTGGAGAATCTGACGCATTACGAAAGGCTAAAGAAGTTTATACGAAAGCTAAAGTATGAATATTTGATTTTAACAACCAAAACTGTTTACTATATACTTATTAAATCTCAATTGTTCAATTTACTTTTCGATTCGTTCGAACTTATTACTTTATGAATTGATTTTTAGGAAGGCGCAGAAACTACCACAACACTAGGATCAGAGAAACTTAAAAAGTCTATGGATGAAATTAAAAAGTCTGCCGAGAAGGTTGGATCAACGGTATCGGAAACAATCGAGAGAGTTGGTGAAACTCCATTTGTCAAAGGAAGTAAAGAAAAGGTTAGTCGTCTCAAGATATAAAAAGAATTCGGGAGTTTTCGATTATTTAACGCGTTTTATAATTTCTTTCGTTAAGATTTCACAATTTTCCGACAAAGTATCCACCACAACTGAACCAATAAGACAAACAAAGGTTTACACGAACATTCGTGATACTTTGAAGGAAACTGTCGGTAACGATTCAATGGTTTATGGTGGGTTCGTTGACAAGGAGACAAGGAGAAAGATGAAAGAGAAAGCCATTAAATCAAAAGGTGTATCAAGAAGAGTAGTTGAATTAGATCCAGAGTAAGGTTCCTTCATAATTATAAAAATATAAATATATAATTTTTTTTTTGCTTTTCTGATTTAATTTATTGATCAGATTATATATGGTTTCTTATGCTCATTAGTTTATAATTTAAATCCTGAATAAATAGAGCTGGATCATCTATTGTACTGCACAAAGACTCTGCATGGAAGGAAAGTTGGAAAAAGTTTAAAGATACCAATCCAGTCGTTCAAGGTAATATATCTGTTTTTTTTTATACACATAACATAGATTATGCAGAGCTCTTTAAGGTTATTAATAGGTCATGTTATTTTTATCAATTTTTTTAATACATTAAGGAATTTTTAATATCAAAAGGAATTATGAGGACAGCGATAATATGTTTATTGCATATACCAGAGCTTTCACTGATCGTATTTCGGATACTCTGGGTATGTAGATGATTAGATTTAATTATATTTTGATATGTTTATTTTATGACGAAAAATTTGTAAAGTTTATTTAAATTATTATAAGGATCGCTTTTTGAGGAAAACGAAACAGCTCAAGCTATATCACAGATAAAAATGATTGATCCGCGGTTTAATTTAGAAGAGTTTATGAAAGAAGCAAGAGAATATATTATTCCCGAATTAATGGAAGCGCATTTAAAAGGAGATACAAGCACGTTAAAAGAATGGTGTTCTGAAGCGGTGCGGGGTTTTTTTTTAAAGAAATCTTTCGGTTAATGATATTTACGTAATCCAACAAAAGGAATTTTTATTATTATATTTATATAGACATTTAGTGTTTTAACGCATGGTATCCAAGCACAAATACAACAAGGTCTTATAAGTGATTCAAGAATTCTTGATATAAGAGATATAGAGGTATTCATTGTATGACCAATTAAATGTTTAACCGATTTTTATGATTATGATACTAATTTTTCTTGGTTTTAACATAGTTGGCGACAGCCAAAATTCTTGAGAACGGTATTCCAGTATTAGTTTTGTCTTTTAATACTCAAGAAGTAATATTATTTCGTGACCGAAAAACAAATGCAATAAAATATGGACGTGAAGATCAGATTGACTATAATTCATATGCTTGTGCAATGACAAAACAAGAAGATAGTTTGTCAAATACAGTAACTACCGGATGGAGAGTTATAGGTACGATTATTTTAATTGAAATTATTTTTTTTTATTTTATTTTTATTATGTATGATGAATTATTAATGATTTCTTTTAAACAGATATTGCAAAACAACGTTCACAATTATTATGGTAGAAAAACAAAATATTTTTACGAAACTTAATTATATAAAGGATAATTTTTTTTCTTGAATTAATAGTGATTTGTAATTATCAAAAAGTTTCAATAGAGTATTTAGATAGCAATTTCTTCAAATAAGACTAAAATAACAAAAAAATATACTTTGAAATCAGATAAACAAAAAAAAAATAAAATAAAATAAAAAATAAGTAAACAAATTATATTTATTAACTACAAATAAAAAAATAAAGCAATATATATATATATATATGGGTGATATCATCTATATATTGATAATCAGAAAAAAAAAAATATCTATCGCAACCCTAATTATTGTCACATGACATCTAAACAATCAGTTCCAGTTTAGCAGCCTGTTAACGATATGTAATCAAAAAAATTTGACAGCTGTCAAAATAACAATCATGATATGAATTTCTTTTATTTGTAATTTTGTGAAAATGATTAAAATGCCAAGGGTAATTGATTGACCATTTTACGGTCATAAGGATCGGTTATGTAAATAGGAATACAATGTTCAAGTTGAGGTAAAAGAAAACGGGAACCAGAAGATTCATTAGTCGTATGCGAGGTGAAACTTTCTTCCGATAATGAATTCTCCCGTTCTGTATCATTAAAAGGTGCACAATTTGGTGAAATAGGGGAAGTGGTGTCATAAAAGCATGGTTGATAATAATTATTGTAAATATCAGCAGGTGAAGTGAGAATAGGTAAAGAGGGATCAAGTGAATTTGAATAATCAATAGTAAGAGAATCAATATTTGAAAGACCAGAAACTTTAAAAGAAGAAGCAATAGCGATAGGATTAATTCTTTCGATCCTTTTTTTCGGTTGATAAACATATCCCGGGTAAGTCGCTGCATGAACTTTTTTGGCCAATTGAGCCAAACAAATATAAACATTCTTAATACCGGTAGAAATTTTACTCCAACTTTTTGAAGCATCTTTTGAAACGTAATCTAATTTTGAGGCGAATTGTGAACCCTTTTCAAAAATTAATTTGGCTTGAAAATCCCTTCGATAAATTAAAAAATGATTTTGAGGTCTAGGAATTTTATTTGAGCGTAATTTTTTTGGTAATGGGGCGATTAGTTCCTTTATAGGTAAAAATACTTGTCGTAAGATCACTTCGAGAGTTTCTTGTCCTATAGAATTAATTACTTGTTCCACAAGAAATGGATCTGGTACTCTCACTTTATTTTGATTATAAATGGTTGGCATATTTGCTCGAAGTTTTACGCGAGTGGTCATTGTTCAAAGAAAAAAAAAAGGGAGAGAAATCTTTTTAAAGGAAGAAAAACGGAAATATAACAGTTAAAACCGAAAGGATCCGATATTTGTGATGTGTGCTGTTAAAAAAGTTTTTTAAGAAGAAAGTTGCTCAGTTCATGACAAAAAAAAATATTCGGCTTTTTATACACAAATAAAGGATCGGATTATTTTTCATGAGTGCTTTTAAGTTAAAATAGCACGTTTAACTATACCGTATTCTGTATTGTTTGAAAATCCTTAATTGTTATCTGGGGACAATACACATTGTTAAATACGGGTTTAATAATACAATCAATTATTTGATTAAGGATATTGATAAAAGTAATCATTTTCCTAAATTCTTTGAGAAGAAGAAAAGATTTGTCATTATTTCGTATTATTTTGATAATATTTGACAAAAAAAATTTTGTATTATCAAAGTCATGTGCCAAAATGGGTAATATCACGCGTCCTTAGTAAAACGCGATGTCATTGTGGCTTAGCCTGATTCATCTCAATGCTTCCTTTTTATTTTTTCATTCTGTTTTTATCGATAAAAATCTGGAAAAAAAATCAATTATGTATAGAAGTTTTAGAATTACTAGGTGGTTCAATTCCAATATAGGTTCGTAAACTAGTTTTCTTTTTTTACAATAAATTTATACTGCAAGTATATTTATATTAACAAATATTAAACATTTTAAAAATTCCTCAATTAGGTGTTTTATATAACAAATATATTTTGACTTCCATTTGTCGATTAAAAAAAGATATGTCAATTGATCTGATAAATAATTTATATATATATATATATATTTATTTAGGGGGGTTTCGTCCGCGTCAAATCCGATCTACCTTATTATTTTTTTTTTTTTAAAAGAGGCTGTAAATCTCTGCCCCAATCTTCACTCAAAGGGCTCTAATCTAACTATGGAGAATAAAGCAAACTTTGTTTAAAGTTTTTAATATTAAATTTTTTAAAACTTGACAAAGCAAAAATATATAATACTAAATTTCAGATCTTCTCTAAAAGGAGATTATCTAACCGAATTCGAGGTATCTCGTCTCGAAGGATGAATAATAACCCGAAAATGAACAAAGACGAAATCTGGATCTTCATCACAAAATGACAAAATGGTTGGTAGACTAATAATATAACGATGCATTGATGAATTTCATGAATCATGTTATAGTCTGGGTCTAAGCTCTATTTATTTATTTATACCATAAACAGCTAAAGCAAACTTGATAAAAAAAAAAAATTTAATTTTAAAATATTTATAAATTAAATACTTATGTATCTTGAAAATCTTTTATTCATAAAAAATTTATGATGATTTGAAATTTTATTTACTCATTAAAAATTTATAAATCAAGAACTTTTATTTTTTTAAGAATTTCTTCTTTAATTTCATTATCTTCCCTGTTAGCATCAATAATAATAATTTTCTCTTCAGAATCCTTAGGTTCTTCGAGAGTTTCAAATTGTGATTCCAGCATATTTTCCTTCATAAAATGATTCTGTCTATTTAACATTCTTTGCTTTAATACCTCATTACTTGCTTTTAAATAAATAAACCAAATTTTTAGATCATCATTATTAACTTTTCTAAGAAATTCACGATATTGAAATTTTAACGAGGAACAGGTTATAAAAAAATATGGTTTACTTGAAGATGAATTAAATATGTTTATGATTTCCGTTTTAATAGCATCTAACCAAATCTCTCGATCTTGGTCATTGAGTGGAATCCCTGATGACATTTTTTGAACATTGGAAGGTGGATGTATATCATCCCCTTCAATGAAAGGGGCATCAAGTTCATGTGAAATTAAATTTCCAATATGACTCTTTCCGGATCCCGATATACCCTTTGTAACATTCAAAATAAAAGAATTAGAAAGACAAGAGAATGCTTTATAAGTATAATTTCAATAAATGTACTTTTATTAAAATTTACCATTATGATGAATATTAAAACCATAATATTATTAAAAGTCTGAATTTTTTTTTTTTTTTTTTTTTAAAAAAAAAAAAAAAAGATATCAGATATATATATATATATAAATAAACCAAACAGATCAACAATTGTTTTAACCCCATTTTAACTTTTTCATAATGATGATTTTTGGAGATCTTTTTTCAAATAATGAAATGATGTAAAAAGGAAATCATCCCTCTCATTATTTATTTATTCTTTTTTTTTCTGCTTTCGATTTTCAGGAAATTTAAAACACGCGTTCATTCTTTCACAGATATCAAATGCAGGCTCTTGCACCATACTTTTCTGATTTTTATATTCAACTTGAAGAACCCACAAGAGAACGTTTTCCTGGTGAAGAAGTTCGTGGTATGTCATTTATCACCAAACTAGCAAAACGTTTCTTTTACTCACTCGAGGTTTTTTGAAATTCAAATTCAGGAGTTATTATTTTACAAAGTTCCAAAACCGTAAAAAAGTCGGCCGTTCGACTTAAATTCAAAGGAAAAGTAAAGTTGGAAACTAAAGGTCATGATTTTCATCTTTTTGAAAAGGAAATACCAGTAGAAGAACTTGCACGAGCACGAAAAAAATATCAACGCTTTTCATTCTCATTAAATTTACCAACTGATGATATACCATCGTCTTGTACGGTAATTATTATTCCTCTTCCATTATATTTAATTTTTAAAACATTTGGTTTATGTTATATATATTATGTGTGTATATTATAGTTTTCTGGATACACAATTACGTATACCTTAAAAGCAACAATACAAACAGTTTCATGGTTATCAGAATCGTTATTGCCGAAATGTTTTACAGAGATTAAAGTATTAGATCACATAAATATATCAAATTATCCTCCACCAATAATTAAACCTTTTCAAATTGAAGTTAAGGGAAAAAAGAAAAGGCATGGTTTAGCTCATACAATTGTTGACATTCCAAAAGGGGCAATCATGAGAGGTAAGGAAATATATATTTTTTTTTTTTAGAAAAATGTTTTCATTATATATATATATATATAATCTAAATTGATCTTTAAAGGTGAATCGCTTCCGATTCGTATTCATATAAGCCATATTGTTCCGATTAAGAATCTTGAAGGCGTGCTTATAGCTTTATATAGAAGAACAAAAATTATACTTAGGGATGGGTTAGTAGTATTTGACTTTCCTTATTCGATCTATTCTTTCTTTATATGAAAAATTAATTTGATTTTCCTTTTGATTGATGATACATAGTAAAGAAGAAGTTGTACGTGAAGTAGTAGCATCGACGGTTTCGCCTATTCTAATTGATCCAGATTCACTTGAAACTATGATTAATACAAAATTAACAATACCAAATGATATACCGCCAACAATCAGTAATGGGAAATTTTTTTTCGTATCATATTTATTAGAAGTTAATGTAGATTTAACTATTAAGAAAACTATATTTGAATCCTCAAGTAGAATAGGGAAACATGATTATGCTAATCTAAGGAGAAAATTAGGAAAATATAATGGTTATTTTAATATACCACTGGTAATAGGTACTACCAAAAGTAACGATTTTGATACCAATAATAGACAAATTGATATGCAAAATACTTTAGGTTCATGTCTTCTTATCCCTAATTCCTCTCCTCTTCACCATGCTAGGCGTTCAAGTGAATGGACTATTATTTCAACAAATAATTCAATTGATCCTTCATGTTTATCAATTAGTTTACCAGATTCACAGCATAGTCATCATGGTGATAATAATAGTAATATAATTCCTTGGGATGGAATTATTTCACCTGTACCATCAGCTCCTTCCGTGGAAGAATTAAATATATATGAAAATGTTTATTCTTCCCAATACAATAATAATACTTTACTTAATTCACCCTTGCATTCTATATAATTAATTATTTTTTTATTTATTTATTATAATGACAAATTAAGGAAAAAAAATTCATAGCATGCATCATTTTAATGTACATTAGGTTGTAAATAGAATTTTCAGAATATTTTTTATATTATCTGAAAATAAAAATAATTTAGTTATTTTATAAGAATATGTCAACTTGTTCATTGACTCTTTAATCATAACACGATTAGTATGTAGGATCTTTCACGTTCTTATTTGAAACATACTGTAATCGAATTTACAAACCACACAAATTGAAAAAAATTAACAAGTAGGTCAAATTCATTTTTAATGACAAACATTATAAACACATTATATAAACATATATAAAATTTTCATAAAGCATTAATTATAACTCGTATGTATGCCTGATAATTTTTAATTACTCGAAATTTGTTTTTTAAATCAATTAACTCTTTTTTTTTTTTTTGCTATCACATCCCTTATATATGTTTCATTCTAATTAATTAAAATTAAAAAAAAAAAATTTGAACCAAAATAAAATAATATATAATTTTCCTTTGATTTCGATGTCAAAAAAAATACAAGTGAGGTAATTACCCGTTACATCATACCCATACCTCCCATGCCTCCCATTCCTCCCATTCCACCTGCAGCAGCAGCACCCTTATTTTCATCTACAAATACACGAACGCATAAAAATTAAATTTTTTTTTTTTTTTACCAATATGAATAATAATTACAAACCTGGAGCTTCAGTAATTATGCATTCCGTTGTCGTTAAAAGACTAGCAACACCCGAAGAATCAACAAGTGCTGTCCTTACAACCTTCAATGGATCCACAATACCACGTGAAATAAGATCGCCGTATTCACCAGTGGCGGCATCATAACCATAATTAAAATCATCTGCATGATTATCTAAAAGTTTTCCAACAATAACGGCACCTTCTTCACCTGCATTATCTACAATCGTTTTTGCTGGTTTTTGAAGCGCTGATTTAATTATGTTTATACCCAGTTGTTGATCAAAATTGACAGGTTTCAATTCATCAAGACATTTTACAGATTTCAAAAGGGCAACACCACCACCTGGCACAATGCCTTCTTCGACGGCTGCACGTGTAGCATTTAAAGCGTCAACAAAACGATCCTTCTTTTCGCCAACCTCAACTTCTGAGGATCCACCTACTTTGATAACGGCCACACCGCCTGATAACTTAGCAAGTCGTTCTTGTAATTTTTCTTTCTCATAATCAGAAACGGTTGGATCATTAATAGCAGCGCGAATTTGTTCACAACGTTGATTAATCATATCTTTGGAACCTTCACCGTTAAGAAGAATTGTATCCTCCTTGGTGATGGTAACAGAACCAGTTGAACCGAAAAGATCAGGAGTAGCGCGTTCGAGTTTGATGTCTAGCTCATCCGAGAAAACTGTTCCACCTGTTAATATGGCCAAATCACCTAAGATAGACTTCCTGTTATCACCAAAGCCGGGAGCTTTGACGGCGGCAATTTGAATGTTGCCACGTAATTTATTCAAGATGCAAGCAGCTAAAGCTTCTCCATCAATATCTTCAGCAAGAATTAAAAGTGGCCTACGTTGCTGTGCTGAAGCTTCCAATGCTGGTAGAATATCTTGCAATATTGAAATTTTTTTCTCGGAGAGTAGAACTAAAGGCTTTTCGAATTCAACCTTTTGAGTTTTGGTATCAGTGATGAAATATGGTGATATATATCCTCGATCGAAACGCATTCCTTCGGTTATTTCCAACTCATCATCAATTGTTTTTCCTTCTTTTACCGTAATAACGCCTTCCTTTCCTACTTTTTCCATAGCGTTGGCTATTAATTGACCGACATGCGTGTCTCCATTTGCAGAGATTGTAGCAACCTAATAACAATTCGCACGATAAATATATCGTTATTACAAATAATGTTTTCAAAGCTTAATTTTAATGCAAATATATATTTATACCTGAGCTATCTCTTCGCTTGTAGTAATGACACGACTATGTTCTCGAAGAAATTTTACAATAGAATCAACCGCCAATTGAACTCCGCGACGTAGATCCATTGGATTACAGCCAGCGGCAACATTTTTTACACCTTCCACAAAAATGGCTCGCGTAAGAACTGTAGCGGTAGTGGTACCATCACCTGCTACTTCATTAGTTTTGTTAGCAACATCCTGAACTAACCTAATGATATCAAAAATAAAATAAATATTAATTAATGATATATAAAAATTTCGCGAAACGAACGCGTATTTATTTTTTTTTTTAATTATAAGCTAGAATGGATCATATTATTTACGATAATAATATTCGTATACATAAAAATCCATAATAACTCAAAAAAGAACATCTTTATTACCTCGCACCAAGGTTTTCAAATTTGTCTTGAAGCGTTATACTTTTAGCTACAGTAACACCGTCCTTTGTGATCTTTGGACTACCGTATGACTGTTCGATTAACACGCTACGTCCCTTGGGGCCAAGTGTAACCGCTACTGCCTTAGATAGAATATCAACACCTTTTAATAATGAGGCACGACCTTCAACTCCAAATTTAAGTTCTTTATGAGTGGCATAACATCGTGATAGGAAAGGTCTTTTAGAACTCCTAGAAACTATAGATAAAGAAGGTGACAAGTTTGAAAAAGGAACTTTATTGAAAAGTTGTGAGGCGCGCTGCATATTGACCGTTTTCACTATGAGATAGTTATTTTACGAAACTTTTTAATAAACAGGAACGAAAAAAAAAATTTGTTAAAAAAAATATTTGATCGATATTTTTGATTGGGTGATCAAGAAAATTTCCATCAATTTCTATATAAAAATTTCGTAATAACGTAATATATGAATGATATAGAACTTTCTTCATCTTTCTTTGCTTAAAGTCAAACTTTCTGATTGGTGAAATTGTATCAGTGATATAACCAATATCTAGATTTTTTTTTTTTAAAAAAATCTTTTAGTGAAATTCTGTGTTTTTTGACGACCCGTTGTATTAGAAACACTAACATTTTAACGGTGAATAATAATAAAAATGGTACGCGTTTATGAAAATTTTTAAATAGAATAGAATTTTCATCAACTTTTATTGATATTAATGACAAGACGTGATATCATGAGTAGGCATTAGCTACCAAGAACGTAAAAGCTATAATTCCACTCCTTGATCGCATACTTGTTCAACGTATCAAGGCACAACAGGTAAGATATATATTATCGTATAACGCGTATTTCCCTTTAGTTATTCATTAAAAACTTGATTTAAAATGTTTTGTACTAGAAAACTGCTGCCGGTATTCTAATCCCTGAAAAATCATTAGAATCTTTAAATGAAGGGCAAGTTATTTCCGTTGGTAAAGGGGCATTGGACAAGGTATTTTGAATAGATCTTAAAAAAATGGTCTTTCTTACGCGTAATTTTTATAAATGTATCGTATAATGAATTAGGACGGGAAACACGTTCCGAATCAAGTAAAGCCTGGAGATCGTGTACTCCTCCCAACTTACGGAGGTAATCCTATTAAAGTAGGAGACGAGGTAATTTTGAAACTTTTTATTCGTGATTTTATTTCTTTCTTTCCTTTTTTTTTGCAGATAGAAACTAACCTTCCTGATTCAAATTAGGAATATGCACTTTTCCGTGATTCTGAAATTTTAGCCAAAATTGACGAAAAATAAGCAAGCTTTTATATTATTGCAAAATGAACAAAATGAACTGTAATAAATAATTAATATGTTCTATCAATAAGCTAGGTTTATTTGATCTTTATGTGTTATAGAATCTATTATAATAACATTGATCATGTGAATGATTGTTTAAATAAAACTTTCTTTAGTCATAATAAATTAATATAAATACTAAAAATCAATAAATTTCTTATGGGTATGCAATATTTCTTGGATCGAATTAAATTTGAAGGTGCAATGTTTCAATAACCTTTATATAATTAATATAATCTTTATATAATATGGCAAGTGCATTATTATTCGTCACCAAAATGACTGTAAAAATGTAACTGCGGAGCATAGTCATTTGAGTTGCATTAAAGTGAGGCGCATTCAATCATGGGTAAGTAAAGTGAGAAACAATTTATCAAAGCATATAGTAAATAGTATTAGGTCACATTCAGAATAAAAATATGAGGGTATACAGTCAATGTATGATTGGTGCATGTATAATGAACATGCAAAAAAATAGCCCATGGTAGCAAATAATATGTGTATATAAATAGGAAATAAAAAAATAGTAGTCAAATTAAAGGCATACTCAGAATTTAAATGTCATTTTTTGAGATTATATTTAAACTTAAGAAAAAATTTTTGAATGTTATCAAAAAACAATTTAGCAGATGTTATATCGTTAGTATTTTATGAATATATTGTATAAATACCTTCTTTTGTAATCTGATACTTCTATTATAACATATTAGCATTTTGAAGAATTTGATACTTATTAATTTTTTTTTTTAGATATTTATACAATATTTGAATTTCAAAAAATAATAAATTTTTAAAAAAAATTTTATCTTAAGAAAAAAAAAAGAACTTTTTAAAAAAAATAAAAAATACTCTAGGAAAAAAATTTAAGATTTTAAAATTTGATTTGATATTCAAAATATCTAATTTGAAATAATTATATATAAATTAATCATCATATTTAATTTAATCAAATTCAAAAAAAATTTATTTGATTAAATACAAATTAATCTTCAAATATTTGGTTTGATACCAATTATATAATATTTCAGAAACATTTTTTACTAAAATTTAAATAGTAAAAATGCAATTACTTTTTAAATACATTTGAAGTTTTTTATAGCAAATAGTAATTTTGAAAAAAAGTAATTTGCTATAATAAGATAATATTATAACTTTTTTATTAAATATTTTATTAAATTTATTATACTGAAACATTATCAGTAAAATCAAATCATAAGATATAATAAATTATATGATCTATAATATAATTTTATTGGTAATACTTTATTATATTAATTAAAGATGGTTCCTATAATTATTTTTAAAAATTTTAACTAGTTGCAACTTAAGTTGCAACACTTTGAGTTGCAACTAAAGATGATATAGCAATTGATTTCAAATTTACAAATGTTGCAACATAAGCTAAAGTTAGTTGTAACATATATAGGTTAAAACTAATTGCAACGTAAGTTGCAACATTAAAAGTTGCAACATATTAATTACAG
>CAMKVN010001660.1:0-17230 GCA_946474995.1 Funneliformis geosporum
ATATTATTTCATAATGTAATATTAAAAATAAATATAAAAATTACTTTTTTTTGAAACATTGGTGGCAGCTTTGATGGCGACAACTTTGGGGATAACAGTAACTTTTTTGCAGTAACATTGGTGATGGTAGTAGAGGTAGAGGCAGCAGCAACTTTGGAGGCAACAACAGCAACTTTGGGGGTAGTGGTAACTTTGGAGGCAGCAGCAACTCTATTTGCAGCAACTTTGGGAGTAGCGGCAACTTTATTTACAGCAACTTTAGGGGTAACAGCAATAGTAGCAACATTGGTGGTAGTGATGATGTCAGCAACAACATTGGTGATGGTAGTGTTGTTGTCATCTTTTATAATAATTATAAAACAAATAAAAAAAGAAAAGAAATAATGATAAATTAAATTCAAATATTTTGTCTTTTATTATTTTTTAAAAAAAACCAATAAAATTACCCAAATTTATCATAAATTAAATGAAAATGTGGTAGTGGTAATGGTGGAGCAGGAGGAGGAAAAACATTATCTAAAAATAATTAAATAAAATAATAATAAAGATCAATTGATTAATAAATTCTGTAACCCAAATGATCTTCAAGAAATTGAAAATGTGACACAGTAAAGTGATCTGTAAATGATCGTTATGTGAATTGATCTGCAAGAATCAATGACACAATAGTCGGCAAAAGATGATCTGCAAAATTAACCAAATCGGTTAATGAAAAAATGAAGTAATGGATCATTAGCCCATGACGACACGCGTAATCTTCTAAACTAGAAACTCCAAATAGGAACTTCAAGGAGAAACTAGTTATGTAATTTGATAGGCAAATATATGTCCCGATATATTAATATAATTCCTTGCTAAAAAAATTTAGCTAAAAAAAAAATTTTTACTAAATCCGCGGAAACGTAGAAAGTTTGATAAACGTCGACCTATTGCAAGGATTTTTTTTTTTTGACTTTTAAACTGATAAAAATAGCAAATTTCACTGTTGAATTATTGGTTCATAAAATATTACAAATCCGCTGTAAAATGTACATCAATCCGAGATTTATCACGTTGAATAATACCATTTATGAGTTGGTTTTGTGGTAATACCAATTCTACGCGTGTTCAATCAACATAAATGGATTTGAGATTATTTTCTTATATTTCAATAATTTCTCTCGTCTTTACACAATTCTTTATCATTAAAATTTGAGATACACAATATGGTATGTAAAAATACTATTTACTATTTTACTTTTTTGAATAAACGCGTATTTTATAAGCTTTTACGTTAAAAGAGTTGCTTTTAAACACGTTATTAGGTTGAGAGAAAACGACCAAGAGAACCTAGCACAGAAAGACCTTCTCAAAACCCTTATTCTCCCGGTTCATTATTGAATTTAACAAGTCCACCACCTCCATCAGATACCGATGGCGACGTAGAAGTGGAAGGAAATCTTATTGAAGATGATATATCAGATGTATCAGAGGAAGATGGAGAGAATTTGTATCCCTCTGACTTTGAAAGGTATTTATAATAACGAGAATGAACTATAAAATGATATTTGTTAAAATTAACGTATGAGTTTTTTATTATTGTAATTTAGGGATTATGAAGAACGTCCTGAGTTAGACCGTTATGATTCAGATAATATTGATGATGAAGCTCATGAAGATTTAGATATTACTTCCCGGCGAAATTTAGAAATGATGATGGATGATCGCGACGCGCGTGAAGGACGCACAGCAGCCGATTATCTTTTAGATAGTACGAATTATATTTTAGAACTTAATTTAATGATATGATAAATTTATTTATTGTTATATCATATTTTTATACAGCAAATAACTATTTACAAGAGAAAATCAAGCGTCGGCGTCGGAAAGTTCCTGAAATAATTCAATCACAAGGAACTGCACCACAACTTGGCGATTATGATGAAGAAAGTGACGATGATGATTATGAGGTATATTCTTTTATGTGACTTCATATTAATTTGTCGAACATCACATCAATTTCATATTATATAAATGTCTTAGGGTATGAATAATGAAGAATTAGCAGATGTAAAGGCTTCTTCTATAGGTGAATGGATTAAAAATCCTGCTGTACAAAAAGGAATCGTGCGTCAGTTCAGTAATTTCTTACGCAAGTATACAAAAGATGGAAAATCTGTATATTGGCCTTTAATTGAAGAACTTACAAAAGGTAACGATTTATTTATTTTTTAAATCTAATTTTTAGGATTTTAAAATAGAGACTGATATCTAAAAAAATTTTTAGATCAATTGCAGAGCTTGGAAGTCAGTTACAAGCATTTAGAATCCGATAAACCAATTTTAGCGAGATTTCTTAAGAGATCACCTGTGGAAATGCTACAAATTTTTGATGAAGTGGCAACTGATGTTATATTTAAAAAACATCCGCATTATGAGGAATTAAATAAAGAGATGCATGTTCGGATAACTGAGTATCCTATATTAAACACGCTTAGAGACCTCAGGT
Source organism: Funneliformis geosporum (assembly GCA_946474995.1). Taxonomy (NCBI): domain Eukaryota; kingdom Fungi; phylum Glomeromycota; class Glomeromycetes; order Glomerales; family Glomeraceae; genus Funneliformis; species Funneliformis geosporum. The sequence continues at coordinate 2,489 of CAMKVN010001660.1, forward strand.
AATAGATTATCTATAAGTAAATAGATTATTAACGTGAATTTAATCACGAGATATTTATAAATTATTTATTAGGCATACTCACCTCAATACTTTCGTACGAGTTTCGGGTGTTGTAACAAGGCGAACCGGCGTATTTCCTCAATTGAAATTTGTGAAATATAATTGTTTAAAGTGCGGTGGAGTTCTTGGACCTTACACTCAAGATCTTCAGTCCGAGATAAAATTAAATCACTGCAGTTATTGTCAGTCAAAAGGACCTTTCAGTTTGAATACAGAACAGGTGAGATAATGTAAAACCAGGAAACAATCTCTCTCGGTTTTGATTTCTTTAATAATTTAATAATTAAATTGGCCTCATCAGACAATGTATAGCGATTATCAAAAAGTCACTATGCAAGAAACCCCTGGTACAATCCCCGCTGGAAGGTTGCCTCGACATCGGGAGGTTATTTTGCTTTGTGATCTTATAGATTCCGTGAAGCCTGGTGACGAAATTGTATGCATCGTGTAAATTTAATGAATGTATTTTGAAATTATATTACTTATATAAATCTTTTATTGTTTCCAGGAAGTCACCGGTGTATATCGTAATAATTTTGATTTTTCTTTAAATATAAAAAATGGATTTCCGGTATTTGCTACTATCATTGAGGCAAACTATATTGTTAAAAGGGAGGACCTATTCTCAACTTATAGGCTGACGGATGAAGATAGGGAACAATTGAAAAACCTATCAAAAGATCCGAAAATTGCCAATAAGGTTAATGACATTTTTACAATAAATTAAATTTTTTTTTTTAAAAAAATAAAAATATTGATTATATAATATATTAATAATTCTTAGATATATCAAAGTATTGCTCCCTCTATCTATGGTCATGAAGATATTAAAAGGGCCTTAGCTTTATCATTATTCGGTGGAGTAGCTAAAAATATTCAAGATAAACATCGATTGCGAGGGGATATTAATATACTAATGCTTGGAGATCCTGGCACAGCAAAATCTCAATTCTTGAAGTATGTCGAAAAAACTGCACATCGTGCTGTTTATACGTCTGGTCGTGGTTCTTCATCTGTTGGTCTCACTGCATCAGTGAAAAAAGATACCATAACGAGAGAATGGACTTTAGAAGGTGGCGCATTCGTGCTTGCTGATAATGGTATATGTTTAATCGACGAATTTGATAAGATGGAAGATAAGGACCGGTAGGTGTTCATTAATAAATATTTTCAAATTAAATTATCATTCTAACGCTTATTATCTAAAATAATTTTAGAGTAAGTATTCATGAGGCTATGGAACAACAAACTATATCAATTTCAAAAGCAGGAATCAATTCTACGCTCAACGCTCGATGTGCTGTAATCGCTGCTGCAAATCCTATCGGAGGTCGATATAATACATCCAAACCGTTTTCAGATAATGTCGAATTAACAGAACCTATCCTTTCGCGTTTTGATGTCCTTTGCGTTGTCAAAGATACAGTTGATCCAACAATAGATGAATTCCTTGCAGAATTTGTGGTAGGGAGTCATGTCAGAAGTCATCCAGATCACACAATTGTTCCATCCGCTCAACAAGATAAATCAGTAAGTTTATCATTATATTTCTTTATCTCATGACGTTTACTAATATTTTTATATAATAATAAATATATTTATATTTTTTCGTAACAGACAATTCCACAAGACCTTTTGAGAAAGTATATTATTTATGCGAAGCAGATAAAACCCCAATTGAGTAATCTTAATGAAAACTTGATTTCGGACCTTTATTCAAAATTGAGACGAGAGGTAAATTTTTATTTTATAAAATATTAATTTTTTCATTCAGAATTAACAAAATTGATTCTATAACTAGGCGCAGAATGGCGGTATCCCAATAACGGTTCGTTATTTAGAGTCTATGTTGCGATTGGCTGAAGCTCACGCCAGGTAATTGAAGATTCAAGTTTACACTTTATTCTTTGGTTAAATTAATATTTCAATTTATATATTTATTTTCCTCATTACAGAATACATCTTCGTTCTCATACATCAAAAATTGATATTGAAGTTGCTATTGATGTGGTTTTACAAAGCTTTTTTGATTCACAGAAATTCGCAATTTCAAATAGACTTAGAAGGGTAATAAAAAATTCGGTTCACGTGATTAAAGTAGTTATATCAAAAAAAAAAAAATAATAACACTTATTTGTTTCTGTCATAATAGCAATTCGCGCAATATATCAACAAATCCAAGGAACAATCCGAATTACTTACAGATATACTCAATGACATGGTTAAAGAAAAAGCAAGACTCAAAACAGCTTCAAGTGGTCAATCTTGGATTGGCAGTGTAATAATAAACGTATCTGAATTCATGGAACAGGTTAGTTATGAGTTCTCAAATGTGAACATTTTTATGTTTAGATAACTTTAAAGGTAACTTTTGTCATTAAATATATATACTCTCTTATTTAGGCAAGGAAATTCAATATTCATCACGAAGTTGACAATTTCTTGAGATCTGATGAATTTTCAGTTCTATATGATTGGGATCAAAGTAAAGATTTAATCATCAAATCATTCACTTAAACAATAAAAAAGTGTGACATGAGTACTCCATTCAATACATTAACCATAACTTTCAAAATATATAAAATAAAGTATAACATTACAAATATGTTATAAAATTTATTTGCTTGTTTAAAAAATTACTTTCATTTCATTCGTAATAGTTATTCGGTACCTAATGCCGGGTATTTGAAATAATGGTGAAATTTTGCTGAGCTCCGTTCAGCAAAGTTCAATGATCATATTGCTATTGAAGATACCGGTAATGCTGGGTAACTGTTTTATTGGGCAGATTGTATATAAATGCTTAGTAACGAGTTATATCTTTAAATAGTGAATGCCCGATAATCAACAATATAAATAAAGAAATAATAATGATCATAAATCATAAATAATATTTTTACCATAGTAATCGCATTAAATTTAGATTGAAAAAATTTTTTTATTAATTGTTATAAAGAAACCAAACAAATAACACAGAAAAAGCTATCACGTGATTTTATATTAATAAAATAACACAAATTCTAATATATATATATATATATAAAATATATTTAATATATAATATAATGAATGTTCTCAAATAAATTGTATGAAAAAATATATATATGCAAGTTATTAAGAAATTTAATATTAAACAATAACATTAAAAAATTAATAAAATCATTTAATAACATTAAGAAAAACTAAGTTATACTACTAATACGCACTCCTCTCTCTAAACGAAATACATCATATTCTCAATTTCAGTTTTGATTCTCTCGCACGTGGCATTTGTAACGTCACTGCTACGACCACCACCACCACCACGACCACCTGAGCTACCGGATCTTCCACTACTAGCACCGTCCCACATAACGAAATGCTTGGCTTGATTTGCGATGTGATGGGCATAATGAACGGGAGTCACGTGAGATATGGTGAGATTACATCTAGAAATCAAATGCAACTGTTTAGTATTGTTACTTCATCTTTAATACATTCATAAAACTTTTAAATGTTATATACCTGACAGATAAATGACATAATTTGTAGGTTAAAGTCTGTATAGCGTCAACTGGAAATTTGGCTTCATTTAACAATACATGATAATGCGTTGGCCGAGCTGTTCCTAGAGGACTCGCGTGAGACTGCAAATCTAATAAGATAAATATCCGTTCCCAACGAGAATTGTATCAATTAGTCACGATATACATGATAGCAAATTGAACGTAGAAATCATGTTGCTTACAAAAGTCAAACTCCTGAGGTACCACGATTTCAGTATCCACAATAGTTCCAGGTTGGCAATTACCGCTTCTATCGGAGTCTTCTTTTTTAACAGGCATAAATCTATAATAAAATGAATAAGATTTAAAATAAATATGAATAAATCTCTGCAAAGGGTAAGTAATTATACATCTACTTACCGTGCGTGATGACGTTTTTGCACAATAATAAATGTTAATTGTGGTTTCGTGTCTTTTTCACCGTAAATTCGATCGAAGGCGCGTTTTAGTGCCTTAACTTCCTCATGGAGAACGTGTTCAAATTGACCTTCAGCGACACCGTCACGATAGAACACAATTTGGAAAGGCAGTACATCGTTTCTTCGTTGGAATTGTTTTATCAAGTCTGTCACCATCCCTTCGAGATTCTCGATGGTTTCATTTCTTATTTTTCGATTCATGCTATATCGGCCTACGTATCTAGTAACAGATTTATCCATTGAAGCGCAAACTGCGGCAACACTTGGCCGTCCTTTTTCTTCACGACCAGGATGGAAAACATCAGCACCAAAAACCATATACTAAATATAATTATAAAATGATTTCCAAAAATAGGATTAGATGGTAATAATAATAATAATAATAATTAAAAAGGTTTTTTTTAAATACCGATTTATTTGTTCCAAAGTTGAGTTCTCTTTCGGCCAAAACACAGTTTTTACCACCCAATTTTCCGTTAACTTTCAGAGAAATATTACCGCAGATTTGTCTCCAACGATTTGGATTCGGACCTTTCATGTTGTTGGCAACAATACATTGCGAAACCACGCCAAGTATTGTACCACAAATACGTTTAATTTGGGCGTGAATGCCTGATGCTCCCAAAACTTTTTTCTGAATTATACAAACAATAAGCTGAGGTGGTCTATCTTTTTTTATCCGAGCTTTTTGGTAAGCGAGCGCTAATGACTAGATTATAAGATATCAAATATTGAATAAGATTTATTAATAACTTTCGAATGATCAACCGTTCAGCTTGGAGGGTAATTTACTTTTTCATAATCGCCATGTGGACTGCCATATTCGATATAAGGATCTGTTGAGACATTCTACATAAAAAGATCAACAAGTCCTTTATTTAGTATAAATCATTTTGTCAAGAATTTATAATAATGATTTCTTTTGATATACTTACTAAGCCTTTTTCGTGCAAAGAATTACGTAGTTGTTTCATTGCATTTCTTACTACTTCGGGAGGGAAATAACTTCTGTTTTCAAACACCATTACAGACCAATTATAGATATCAGGGCACTATGAATAGAGTTTCAAATATTTTGTTAATTGATAAATAATAATTTATCAACACTGAAATGATACGATGATATAAATTTTTACGTCAGTAAATCTTCTCAAATCCCATCGTCCCCCTTGTGGGTTAATATTCGCACCATTAGACGTTAATTTTGGTGGTGGGAGAACGCGAGCTAAATCAACAAGTGAAAGTTGATAAATGATCGTCACATTTTTTTTTAAAAAAAAGAAAAGATTACATATATCTCCCCATCGTGAATTAAATAAATTTACCTTTAAGTTTGATAAATTCGGGATCTGTAACCAAATCGATCGAGCGCAAGTTTTCGTCGTCGTTGTGTTTAAAGATTCTTTTAATAGCTCCCTCGATACGATCAAATCTATCCCATGGTTTAACGGCGGTTCTTTGGACCATTTCTCTTCGAGCATCATCAGGCATTTGTTTATCTTCAAATTTTTGTCCTAAAATGCAATCTTTGATCAGTAGAATTCTTTATTTAAAGCAACGCAAATCTAACCACACATAAATACATACCGGGAACGATTTCACAAACTTCAATAGGAAAATATGATTTTGATTTGTCTTGTGGTTTAACTACGACAATACACGGTAACCGCGGAAATTGCAAGGATTGTCCATAATTTTCTTTAAAATATTTTGCAACCGTGGTCTCTTTATTGCCTTGCCTGAATTTAGCTAGATCAGCTGGTTGATGATCAACATAAGAAACCTTATATTTTGGTTTGCGATTATCTGATCTGTGAGTCACAAACATCATGACGCCTTTAAGATACCAATTAAGAACATCAATTTCTTTTCGATCAAGTCCTCGACGTAAATCATCCCTTGATTTTTCATGTCTGTCGCGAGGATGTTTAACGATTTTGGGTATAATATCAATTATAGGTGCCGCTGGATAAAAAGTGGTAGCACATATATCCACATTTATTACAAGTCTGCCTATGAAAAATTTAGAAACATAATATATAAAGTTAATTTGTTACATGTAATTTCAAATTATCATAATTTATAAACCTACCCCATCCAGGTCTTATTGACTGATAGAATCCTTGCTTCATTTCAATGCCTCCTGGCAAATAAATAGGTCTGTTATCGCGAGAAGGTGGTGGAAATATGGCCTTTTTTCCCACAGATAAGTACTCTGATCGAACTTTATTATTTGCGAAGGCATTCAAAACGGTAAGATTACTTTGGATACTACCATCCCAAGGAGTTTTTGAATCATCTTTAATATAATCTCCAATGGGAGTTAGGACGATTGTTCCTTGATGTTTGATTTCGACTTTAAAAACTTTTTCACGTCCTGAACCATCAGCTTCCACGGGAACTGTAATCTATAATTTTAAAAATCATTAATATGTTAATAAGAATTAATTAAATTTATGAAGAAATTATTTAAATACAAATCTTTCATCAATTTTACATCATGACTCCTTGTTTGTTTACTGTGGCCTATTGCAAGTTCAGTTGGTGAATATACTTGACCACCGTCAAAAGTTGGAAAAGTATTTGGCCCAAATGCTTTGGTCACTTTCATTTGTTTAAATACCCTGTCCGAATCTTTTCTACCCGCTTTTTTTTTCTTTTGGTCAACGATTTCAAAAGAATAGTAATGCACTTCGGGATAATTAAACTATTAAGTAATTTCAAATTTAATAATAATAAAATAAGTTTGAGTGTTATCTAATGAATAAATATATATATCGTGAAATTTTTTACCTTTGTTACGCCTATGAAGTTGGCCTTTATCATGACCTCTTTACCTAAGGTACCAGGCTTATCGGGTCGCGTAGCGCGGTCCACGATAAAGTCTTTTTCCTCTGATGCTGTTGACATTATTGCTATGCTTTGTCTTTTAATATATATATATACTGGTGTGTAGATTTTTTTTTTTTTGAATGAAATATGGAAGCCTTGCTTAATATAATATATACCCAGCTCTTTAAATGATGCTTTAAGTAATACCAACCTTATTAATAATTATACGTTTTTAATGTCACGGTAGGAGTGTTTAACCTGAGGCTTTGAAAAACTCGAAATAAAAACCAAATTCTTTCGGAAAAACTTCGTTAGTTAGCTGTGCTGTAACAAAATTATAAAAGGAAATCAAGTTGATCAAATCAATTCCCATATTATTTATATAAAAATCATTGGGTAGATATATTTGATATAATATATAAATACGGTATATTATTTTTTTTTAATAATCATCATGTTTCTAATTCTATTTGACGCATTTTTGCAAACAAAAAAAAAATTCATAAATAAATTTATTCCAAATAAAGTACTAAGATGTATTAGACAAATTTCATTGCTTATTGAATTCTGCTTTGCATTATATTAATGAAAGGGGGTTATAGAGGGGTTCTTTCATTTAATATTTAATTGTGGATATATTTGGAAATCTCTATTTAATTTATGTTTTAATATTACTACTGCGGTTAATAAACTTCGGTCTGGTTTTTGAAATTCGTTAATCTTAATCTTCATTTTGGTTATCACCCATTCATAATGGAAGTGATTTTCGGATTCATGTTTAATAAAAAAGGAACCATTATACTTTTTTTGTTTATTGTCCCTTATTTTATCATTCTTTGCCTTTCGATGGAAATCTTTTTCATCATTCAAAATTACTAAATTAACTAGATGTCAATCTCGTTCTAAAATTTGTATGAATTTTTAAAAAAATTAAACATTAATTATTAACAAATAAATCTAACAAATAAATTCGTGCAAATATAGTAAGGGAAATATTCGTTTATCAATTTCATTTAGGATGTTACTTATTTTAGTTATTTACAAACCGGAAAATTTTCTTTCTTATTCAAACACATATGGTAAAACAAAACAAATAAAGATGTCTTTCTTTATAGATCAATGATGATCGGTTTTTTATTTGTATGATGACGACATTGTATTACGATTACGTAGTATTAGCCAATTTTTATTTATATCAACATTACAAAGAAATTTAGAATGTCTTTTTAAATTAAAAAAAATTGGTTTTGTGCTAACCAACTTTTGCTTTACCTTTACCCTTTTTGTCATTCTTTTTACCATCATTTTCATTATACTTGATCGTTACACTATCACCAATAATATTACTATTGGAATTCGAATTTTGCTCATCATTTCCTTCAAATTTTTTCGCTTCTTCTTGAGTGAATCTCATTTGAACCATCTTATAATGTTCCAATTCTTTTTCGGAAACCGAAGGTATTAATTCAATTAATGCTCTTTCAAAATCATTTTGATTAACTTCAACGAGAGTGTCTTCGGGTATAGCAAGATGATTAAGATAATATTGTGAATTTATTGGTATTGCAATATTTGTTGAAGGATTGGCATTTATTTTAACTTATTGTAAATAAAAATATAATTATTAAAAACTTTTTAATCATGAGAAACGACAAAAAACCAAATTGATCAATAACTTACCAACTTTGGTTTCAATAGCCTCGGCTGTTCTTGACATTGCTTTTAACATCGCATCTGAGCAAAGTGCATAAAAATCTGCACCTGTATAATTGAATGGGCATTTTTCTGCAACTGCGTGAAGGTCCAATGAAGGATGTAAACGAAACCTAGGGGAGACAATTTTGTTACAAAAAATTATATCATATTACATAATAAAAATGAACACGTACTTTCTTGTTAATGCTTGAATTATTTTAAGTTGAGTTTCATGATCTTGACTCACTCCAAGATAAAGAAGCTTATCAAATCTGATGCAAAAAAAAATATTATTAAAACAACCAAACAAATCACCGGAATACATGTCATAAATATGATAACATACCGTCCCGGCCTTAGTAATGCCGGATCTAATAAATCCGGACGATTGGTCGCACCAATTACAAACACATCTGCAGCTCCTCCTCCTTGACCCATTCCATCCAATTCAGCTAATAGTTGACTAACAATCCTATCCATTACTCCTCCAGAATCACCCTGTTCTCCTCTTTTAGGTGCAACCGAATCCAACTCATCAAAGAATATAACACATGGTTTGGCATCTCGGGCACGTTGAAAAACTCGTCGTACGTTAGCTTCAGACTCACCAACATACATATTAAGTAATTCTGGCCCTTTAACTGAAAAAAAGTTTAAAGAACATGAAGTTGCCACTGCTTTAGCAAGAAGCGTTTTTCCCGTACCGGGTGGCCCATACAGTAAAATTCCTGATCTCTTTTTCATTCCAGTTGCAAACAACTCTGGATGTTCTAAAGGTAATTGAATTGTATCTAAAATATCATGCTTTACAGCTGCAAGACCTCCAACATCATCCCATGTAACATTAGGAATTTTTGGTGCTCCTATACTATCAGAGTATGATGCTCTCGCTTTGTTAAGTGCATTCTCAAAATCTGTAGCAGTTAATGCAATTCCAGCCTGAACAATGTCTAAATCTTTTATTATAGGTTGATTTGTCTTTTTTAAAGAAATTTCAACCCGTTCAAGTGATGCCAATCCGGCTCTTGCAACCAAATCATCCAAATCTTTCGCGACGAGTGCAGCGGTCTGTGTTGCCAATAGTGATAATGAAACATCTGGAGCCAAAGGTGTATCAGACGTTAATTGTTCTAATATGGCTAATCTTGCAGCTTCAGATGGTGATTCAAAAGCAATTTCATGTCTAAAACATCCTATTATGCTTGCAGGAACTTCTTCAATATCTCCTGTTGTACCTACAACTAACACAGGATATCCAATATTTTGAAAATTTATTAAAAGTTGCTTGAAACAATCTTGCAAGATAGTTGAAATGGTTGGATCTTGACCAGTCTCAAGAACAGCACTTTTTCTCACCAATGCATCAATATGTCGTAATAAAAATACACACGGGGAACTTGTTACTGCCTTATCCAATCTCATACGAAGTGATGTTTCCGTTTTTGCATCAGTTTCTCCCGCAAAATCAAAACAATTCACTTCGAAAACATGCACACCAACTGAATCTGCTACCCAATCAACCGCTGTTTTCTTTCCACATCCTCGAGGACCATGTAAAAGGACTGTACAACTAAGGTTAAGTGTGGCAGCATTTGGATGAAGACAAGATGAAATGAGATCATAAAGTTTAGCATAAGGTGTTCCGGGAGATGTTAATATTGAATTTGAATTGGAAAAATTTGAAGAAATCCCAAAATATTGTTTTACTATAGGGACTTTTGAATGCACCATCCCAATTTGTTCAATCCTAGTTAATTTGGTATCCACTAATCTACCAGATCCATATAACATCAATTTTTTTTTGTTTTTAGGTTTCAACTCGGAAATTTTGAAATGAACCACCGTTGTTGGTTTTAGTGGAGAGGTAGCAATTTTAATGTCATCTAATGTTTCAATATCACCCTCAACTTTTTGTGGTCTTAATCTGGCAGCCTCCTCTATATTGTTATATTCGGTAGGTTATTAAAATATCAATAAACGGATATTATTATTATTATAATAATAATTGGATAATTGAAAGACATTTACCATCTATCGGAATAGAGAAAATATCTCCTTCACAAACGATCCTATCAGCCTCTTCAAACCATTTTTCTAAACCACATATGCTGGCATTATAAATAAATCTATCATTACAATTTGGAAAAGCTATTCTAGCAACAACTAAATATTTAGCTACGGGAGGTGGAGATTGCATTCTGATAGCTGGTTGAATGAATAACTGCTCGGAAGTTAAATTCTTAGTGTTAGAAAAACCAAGGTTGAAATGAAGTGATGGGGAAATATAAGCAGGAGGATATGATGATCTAAATGAAAATTTTCAAGGTAAATTACTAAAAAAATTCAGAAAATTACTTCACAACATTTTACTATAAAGTGATAATAAATACTCTTTGAATGATGATGAAATATCTATAGCATAAATTTTGCATAACCTAGTTTTCTCATTAATGGGCCCTGATACTAATGCCTTAATATAAAAATAAATATATAAAAATTATATAATGATAATGATAATAATAATAAATATTACATAAATAATAAAATATTTCTCACCCAACTTCCACTTTGAATTCCCAACTTGGCCAAATCTCTTATACTAATTAGAACTCTTGATTCAGGATCCTCTCTTTCTTTTGGTATAGGTTGTATTAAAGATTCAGGAAAGGGAGATGATAAAAGTTGAGGAGCAAAATTAGATTTTCTTGAAATAGAAACCACAGTACTTAAACATTCATCATCTGAAGACGTTGTTGACGTATTAGATTCATATCCATTTCCGATATCTTGTCCATTAACTTCAAGTAAAGCCAATTGAGTATCCATAAAATCATCTTTCAAATTCAAAATATTTTTTTCCTCCAACAAATCTTCAAAATCAAATTCAATGTTATGGTTAATATCAATTTCTTCTTCTTCATAATCATAACCCAAAGCTTCTTGTGATAAATCAGTTATAATAAAATTCGTATGGGTTCCAATAGTTCCTTGTAAAACAGGATTGCACATTAATGCTTTGAATTTAATTAAAACTTCAGAATCAGAAACTGATCGAAGATGATAAATTTGCGATTGTCTAACGACTATAAGCAATGATGAATCAAAATAAATTGATATTGCGGAAGGATCTTTTCTTTGATGAAAATATCGTCCGATAAAATTATAATATAGAAATGTTAACTAAAAATATTTAATAAATCAAACCAATTTTATGAATTTAATGAGAAAACCCAAACCTCTTATTAAACTTTCATACGATTCGGTATTCAAAGCACCAATAATAACTTCTTCCAATTCAATCGGAACAATCATCCTAACTTCTACTTCGATTTCATCTCGCAAATTATTTTGTTTTACGAAATCTTCTGATACATAAATAACATGATCCTGAAGAAATAATAATCTACTTAGTTTTCTGTTAATGAAAATTAATTATGAATAATTTCTTACCTCGGGTGTTTCTTCAAATTTATCAGGATATTGTAATCTAGCGTATGTAATTATTGAAGAAACCAATGGCTTTTGTTTTTGTTTTCTAAGTGGATTTTTCAAATTAAGGCCCAAAGGTGTAATAGAAATACAAATATGAGACTTAAGAGTCGCTCTTATAGCTGTTAAATATAAATTATTTATCTATCAAAATGTTACACATAAAAACCAATATAAAACAATTATAGGAATGAATACCTTCAGACTCGTTTTTTGCGAATTCTTTAATTAATTCGTTCCATAATTTTTCACAAAGCCCGATACAAAAATCTTTACTAGAATTATGCAAGGTATCATTAATTTGTATTTTAACGTTTCGAGCTATATTTTCTGAAGACATAGTAAAATTTGAGCTGATTTTCCGGTTTTCTGATTGACTTATTTATTTATTTATTTTGCATTATAATCTGAATTTGGTTAGATTATTGTAACGTATAGCTTTATATTAATATTTTGCAAATTACCATTTATAACTATTAAATTATATTATATAATATTAACTTTTATTATGTTTTACAGTTTTTTTTAAATTAATATTCATTAGATAATTTTTATTATTTAAAGTATTTTAATTTTTTAAATTTTTTTTATATATAAATTAATGGAAGCTTTGTAGTAGAAAGAAAGTGAGGAAACTCTAAAAAAAATCTTTTTTAAGATAATGTTAAATCTGAACTTATTTAACTAAAAAAATCATATTTAGCTTATAAAATAAAATTTTAATTTTTCTTCCTTTTACTGTAAAGCTTCCATATTATAAATTTTAATATTTTTTTTTATAAGAAAAAAAAATAATTATTCAAACTTTTTATATATTTTTTTTATTATTTATTATATGAAAAGATTACTAGAAAAATAAGATTTTGAAAATTTTTTTTAAAAATTAAAATCTTTGATACATATTAATCTATAACTTATAAACTTTAATTAATTAAAATTTTATAATATATTAGCTTATTTTTTTTTTTTTTAAGATACAATAAAGCTATACAGTAGTATTGCAAGTATTTAATAAGTATGATATGTCTAATTATAGATAGAATAATCCTATAATAACACATATAAAAGTAAAAAAACAAATTTTATAGATGTAATAATTGTAGTAACTCTAAATATAATTACACTTCAGTAATTTATCTATTATAATAAATATTATTAGTATTAATTTTTCAAAAAGATGTTTATTTAAGTATTCAAATAAATTACAATATAAATTTTAAAAGAGTACTTATATTTTAAAAATAAATTTATTTACAATAAATAAATTAAGTTAATAAAAGATAAAATAATAAAATAATAAAAAAAGAAAACAAAAAGAAAATATGATAGACTAGTTGCCTTTAAAACTACTAAAACTAATTTATGAATTTCATATATTTATATAGTTTTAAAATTATATATTTATATATAAAATACATATTATTAACATGTGATTTTTGCAAACCACAATATTAGACAAAGCATTTGAGTGGTTGCATTTATTGGTAGCTTACTGAGTTCATTAAAATAATTGTAATAATATGTATATTTTTTTTAAGTAAAAGAATACTTTATAAATCATAAATTATGTAGTAATAAATTATTATATTTTCAATATTACACATATAAAACAAGTTTATTAAAGATAAGATATGTATAAGAATAATAAAAATAAAGGATAATGAAAAGATAAATAAGCATATTAGCATTGGCTTAGAGAAAATCTATCTTCCTATCATTTCAACATTTACAAATCATCATATTTATAAAATACAATATATAGAAAAATATAACTAATATATCAGATATATCTAATCTGTCTAATATGTCTAATTTATCAATCATGTTAGATATATCATATATATCAGATATGTTGAAAATGTCAAAAATGGCAAAAATGTTAGATATATCAAATTTATAAGTTATGTAATATTTTGTAATATTTGTTTAATATTTCTAATGTTATATGTATAAATCATTTGCAAATCATTCAGTAGATCAATTCAGTAAATTATTTTTATAAATCTTCTATTAAATCTGTTGTATCCCAAATACGTTAATGTCTGAAATGTGTATTTCAAATATCCCAAATCAGAATGCGCATTTAAAATATCCCAAATGCAAAGATCATTTCAGATATACATTTGCCCAAATACGCATTTATCCCAAATAATCACTTGGGATATCCTAAATGCTCATTTCGAATATCCCAAATGACCACTTTAGAAATTATCCTAAATGTTCACTTCAGATAATATTCCAAATGTTTATTTCAGATATTCCAAATAATCACTTTGGATAATATCCCAAATGCTCACTTCAGATAATACCAAATGCTCATTTGGGATATCCCAAATGATCACTTCAGATAATATCCTAAATGCTCATTTCAGATATCCTAAATGATCACTTTAGACAATTTCCCAAATACTTATTTTGAATATTCCAAATGATCACTTCAGACAATATTCCAAATGACCACTTCAGATAATTTTCCAAATGCTCACTTCAGATATCCCAAATGACCACTTCAAATAATATCCCAAATGATCACTTCAGATAATATTCTAAGTGATTCATAAATGATTTGCTTATTTATTAATGTTTAACTTTTATTTATAACTTGTATCAAATAAATTAAATTAATAAATTTAAAAATTTTAAAATAATATATTTATATTATAAAATATTTTCTTTATTCAAATTGTAAATAAAAGTAATGA
>CAMKVN010001661.1:0-17229 GCA_946474995.1 Funneliformis geosporum
AAACTTTTAACTAATACCAATGATAATGTGTCTCAAAGTAAAAGTAAGAAGAAACACTTAAATGAACGTATCGATAATATCAATAATCCACCAAGTAAAAGTAAGAAAAAACAAAAAGAAACAGATAAACCTCCATCATCACAAATAATTAATGATCTTTTGAAAGATGATAACAATAATAATATTCTTAATGAAGATAATGATCAAAACGATAGTGATGGTCAAAACGATGGTCAAAATGATGATGATGGTCAAGACAATGATGATAGTCATAACAATGATGATGGTCAAAATAATGATAACAATAGTTTTAATAACAATTATAATGGTCTAAGTGATGATGAAGAAGCTGCAGAAGTGGAAACTAATCAAAATTCAAAACCAAATGACTTAACCAAAACGACACCTTCAAGAATGTTATCTTATGACTCAATATCCAATAAACAAACTCTGAATAATACTCTTTCAAATCAAACACCTTTAAGAACTTGTGATCCACCTTCAAATCTATCAGTGAATCGAGTGGCACCTTCAAAAACTCATGATTCAAGATCTGGTAGTTGTATTTCAAATGATTATACACCAAATCGATCAGTGACACCTTCAAGAATATTATCAAGAAAAAATAGTCCAACTGACTATCTATCAAGGAACAAATTTGGTTTTTCAAATAGAAATTCGAGAATGATGTCAGAAAAAGGCACATTTGACTATATGCCTTCAAATGGTATTAGATCATCAATACCAAGAGCGAACAGTCCATTTGGTTACATTCCTTCAAACAGAACTATACTTTCAAGACCAACACCATTAGGACCAAAAGATAATACATTGAATATTTCTAACAATACAACTTTGACTCAAGATGCGATGAATTTCAATACAGTTGAGGAAATCATTTCATCACCATTTAATGAAATGACAATATATCAACTTTGTTCATGGTTGTGTGTAAATCCTAACGTTTTACAGCTCGCAATTAATATGAATTCATCGATGAAAACTATGACTACAGAAGCATCACAGCCCATATTTTCTAATGGATTTTTAGCTATTTCGTAAGAAAATAAGAAAAAGGCCTGTTGCGATTTTTTAGAAGAACTGAAATGCCTATTTTTCTGAGTTCGAAACCCACCTAAAAGAGCTTTCGAAGAGTTGATACGAAAAATAATTAAGTGTGAAATAAACTCAGCTGAGGGAGTTGAGTGGATTCAAACATCAAATAGATACTTCGGCGATTTTCGTAATAAATTTGTTAATGGCATTGAGGATTTGGTCAATATTTTTAAAGAAAAAAGAATCATGTTTGTATTAGTTTTTATTTTTATTTTATTATTTATTGCTTCTATTATTTATTACAATTAATAATAATTTTATTTTTATTGCTATAAAGATCGGGTCTCTTACGAAAAGAGGAAAATATTGATTTCGTTGATGAAACTGCAACAGTTTGTGTATTGGGTCAATGGTTGAATGCAACTAACATGGACTAGTTATCAGCTCAAGATTCTATGTATCACTTAAACAAATTATTCAATACGCGTTCACTATAAATTATTTATTAAGAAATACTGAAAGAACGAAAGCATTGGATAAATTGACCAAAGAAATTTCAGTGTCTTTACGAAATGGCAGAAATTTCACCAGTAGTTTAAATTTATAATTTTTTTTATAATGCATTTATTAGTATGTATTAAATTGCTTTAACATTATCAATAAATTGCTTTAGCTTTATCAATATAATAGTATTATACTTTACACTTAATATTACATAATTATCAATTAAAAAAAACTAGCTATATTGTTCAATTTATCGTTAATTATTTTATAACACATTTATAATACATTTATAACACATCGCAAAGTGATAAAAACCAATTTTATTTGCTAATTTCGATTTTTATTACAGGTTTATTACGATTAATTTTATAATTCTCTAATATTTCGAAACTAAGTGATTACGAAGCACTGACGATGTTCTCACTACTTCGTAACTTAACAGATAGTTACGTGATTGATACGAATTTTAGACGAATTGGAGTCTATCATGTGGCGGCCAGGTGAAAACCACCGGGTTTCTGTAAAGTATATATAATGTTCATTATTTAGTGATGATTATTATATAAACTTAGCTTTTTTTCGTTTCCAATCTTGTGCAGAAATTCTGGCATGTTCAAATTTTCAGCAAAGTTTGCTGATCTTTCTAGGTTTACGACTGGTAAATAGCTCGAGGAAATAGGAAAAATGATCAATGCTATTGCTTGTGTTATCCGTTAAAAAAAAGAACTGATGGATTTTGAACATGAATAGATTATTGGTTTTTATGAAGCTGGCGATTCTGAAAGAACTATTTCAAGAAAAACAGGCTATAGAAAAACTACTATCTATAATATAAAAGAAAAATATTGTAAAACAGGTGATGTTTCTGTTGCTTCTTGAAGTAGCTGTCTAAAAAATTAACTGAATGAAATAAACGTTATCTTAAAGCTATTATTACCAAAAATCAGCATGAACTTATAGAAAAATTAATGAAATTTTTATTGAATCTACTGAAAAAAAGTATGTAGACGTACTATGCAAGAAATATTATATGAAATGGATTATAACAGTTATACAGCTTTTAGAAAACCTAGTGTTAGTAAAAAAAATCAAAAAATACGCTTAAATTGGACTTGTGAAAGCGTTTATAGACTATAAATAATTGGAAAATGGTGGTCTAAAGTGATGAATCCTGATTCACTATGTTTTAAAATTTTTAAAATGATGAAAAAATTCAGATTTGGCATCTTGTAGAAGAAAAATATAATATTAATTGTCTTGTTCTAACAATGAAACATAGTGGTGGAGGAATTATGATGTGAGGATGCTTTTCATAGTTTGAATTAGGTCTTTTAGTCAGAATAGATAGTCGAATTAATAGTGAAAGATACATAGAAGAAATACTTAGCTATTATGTAGTATCATTTTTGGAAAACTTTGAGAAAGAAAATTGTAAATATCTATTTTAACAAGATAATGCATCTATTCATACAAATGCAAAGACAAGAAATTTTACAGAAAAAATGGAAATAAATTTATTACTATAGTCAGAACAGAGTCCAGACCTCAATCCTATAGAACATTTGTGGGATGAGCTTGAATGATGTATAAGAGTAAAACCAAATAATCCAAAAAATTTAGGAGAATTGGAAGTACTTCTTCAGAAATTTCATGTAAAATCTATCAAAAGCTTATAAAAAATATGAATCGTCAAATGGAAGCAGTGATAAAAGCTCATGGATTTTCTATCAGATATTAAGGAATGTTTTATTATATTTTTATAAAGCAAGAATGGTAAATTAATTTTTTAATTTATATTTTCACTAAAATTTATGCTTTTTTATTAAAAAACTTTTTCAAGTTTTTGATTTTACAAAGCAATAAATAGGCTGGGGATTTTTTTGTTATGTTATATATAATAAGAATTTTAATAAAAAAACTTTTATAATATAAATTGTACAAAATTTTTTCTCTTTTTTTGAAAAATCACGTGATATAAATATATATCACATAACCTTTCGAAAGTATTATATACTAAATTACTGATACTTTAATTTTTTATTTTTAAATAATAATAAAAATTTATTCTTTATTTACTAAAGTAATTATACATGATTTTTTATAGTTCAATAAAATGTTGTTTGATTAAAAAAACCATTTTTTTTAACAATTTACCAGGTGGTCTTAAACTTTTGGCGTGAAAGTATATAGTCAAAAGTTTCAATTTCATGAGCATAGCAATAACATTTCTATGAATCATTATAAATGTGTTTTTGTGTAGATTTTAAGAATTCTACTGTAGGAAGTTGTTCAATTAAATATTTGATTCTTTTGCTGTGATATTTTGAGTTATCAAAAGTAAATGAATTTGAATCTTGATATTTTTTCAATTCGTAAAAGTACATAATCAGTTTATGTGAAAATATTTGTATTTGAAGTTTCTTTTTAAGTAGAAAAATTCAATAAACTTTTAGGTTGTTGCAATTGTTTTTATAAAGTGTCAAACTGGATTATTAATTATGAGATTTTGAAATTTAGTAAGATATTTGGTGTGAGAGGTGTCATCAAGATTTAATTCTATTAGAGTATCAAATAAGGCATCTTTGACTAAAGAGTCAATATATTCATTCTAGAGTGTGCTTTGACCTTAACAAATTTTACTTGTAAGGATTTAATATCTATTAAAAAGAAAATGTAAGACCAATATATATAGAAAGGGATTTTAAAAAGAAAAGTAGAATAATTTAGGATGTTATATTTTTTGATCTTTTTGTAAGTTTGAATTGAAGAAAGACTATCTGTATAAATTATAATATTAGAACAAGGAGAAGATAAAAGTATAACTAATAAAATGGTCATAATTTTAGCATGAGATGAATTGGACCAAATAGGAGTATTAGCAATTGAAAAAGAAATTCTAAATTATTATTTTTAATAAGAGCTAAAGCTAAACTAAGTTTAGTAGACAAATTGTTAGAATTAAAAAGATGAGAACTATCTGTATAGAATTCTAAAATATGGAGGTTGTTTAAATATAATAAATAAAATTATTGTTGAAGATACAAAAGATTTTGATATATGTTTTGGTTAATGATCAATTTTTTAAGAAAATTTGTATTATAAGAATAATTTTTAGAAATTTTTATAGTTGGTTGAGAAGAGATATTAATGTTGTAAATTTATTATGAAGAAAAAGGGATTGATCAGAAAGTATGAATAGAAAGCTACTAGGTAAATAAATTCAGTCTATTAATCTTGTATTTGTTTCTTTTAGATTATTAACATCAATTATATTGAGTAAACTACGATTTACATAAAAAGCATATTGAGATCTGAAATATTCAATACTTTGGAGTCTAATTTATCTCTATCTGAATTTTGGTGATATCTAGGATATGATGTATAAGTATGTTGCTTTTTTGAAGGAGAATGGAAGTCTTATAATAAATTTTGTCTATGGAAATGATGAAAAAGAACAAGATGTAGTTGAGCTGAGATTTTGATCAATTGTCCTATAAGTATTTGTTACTAAGAATTGTCTCAGAAAGTAGTCTAATTTATCCTTCTCTAATTTTAATCTGGAGTAAAAATGACAAATTCTGATAGTTGTGAAATGTTATATGCAAATTGTGATAGTAATCTATTAGTATGAACTGGATTATCAATAACTTTTTATTATAATCTGAGATACCAATTTAGGAGTTTGCTAATTTGTAAAAAAGATCCAAAAGTTTTGTATTTAAGGTCACTACATAGTATAAGATAAAGGCCTTTATTAACTATTAGTTACTCAAAATAAATAATATGATGAGGAATTAAATATTTCAAATCCTGACTATTAATGAGGATAATATTAGATAAAGGAATTTAACCTCCTTTGATATGAAACTCATTATTTGTTAGCTGAATGAAATTAAGGTTTAAATATTGCAAACTATTTAAAAGAGATTCCAAAAAACTAGAATTCTTAGGTAAAGTATTTGTTGATTTTCAAGAGATTAGTAGATTATCATATAAATAATGTTAAAATTGTATCTGTTGAAGACAAATTCTGAAGGTAGTAATTATAAGATTATTATAGTTGATCAGTTTAATAAAGTGATCATATTTTACCTATATTTGAACATCGTAGAATTCTCTATAAGTATAAGTTAAATTATGTCTAAAAATACTAATTGGAAACATTTGTTTATTCTAAGTTTATGTTTAATAATAGATCTAATTAGTGTATATAATTTGCTACATTTAGCTTTAGAAAGAAAGGTTAATTGTGATCTATATTCTAGACTTAGAATAAAAATAGCATTATTAAGATATAAAACCATTTTATCAGTTATTAGTTTAAATTCAATTTTAAGAACAAAGTCTTTAATGATATCTTTTAGTTGATTGATTATAAATTTTTTGTTATTGTCAATACTAATCCAAACTCCTAAATATCTAACTGATTCAAATCTATAATAAGTTGGAATACTAATCGATTTTCTTGTAGTAGATAAGTTAAGATTAATGTTATTATTTTGATTAGATAACATCAAAATTACAAAAGATTTTTCTAAGTTGACTTGAATGTCATTTAATTGATAGAAAGTATCAGTTATATCAATAACCTGTTTTAGATTAGAAGTGTCATTTGCAATCCAAGTAGTATCATTCATATATGCAGTAGTAGCAATGTTAGCAGAGTCTGATATTGGAGTAGGAGTATTCAGATCAGGAAATAAAGTTTGAGATAAGTTATACCTTAGATTCAATTGTTAGATTTTATATAATAATGGATCATAATATGATCCATAAAAGCAGGAAAATAATTTCACCTTGATTAATTTCAACTAATATGTCGTAATTTGATGATAATTCATGTTGTGTGTAAACTCTATTTTTTCTATTCAAAAAAGGTTGGTAATTATGTTAATGAAATTTGAGGGAATTTTTAAATGAAATATGGCTTTTTGTAACATGTAAATGTTCATTCTGTTGTATGCTTTAGATATATCTTAAAATAAAACAGATAGATTTTGGATAGAATTGTAATTACTCAAAAATTTATTCCTTCTGGCATCAGATCTAGAAGATTCCAGAATATTGTTAACTATATAAAGCGGATCAATAGTTGAATTGTAAGGAAAGCCAGCAAAGTTTAATCCTTTTAAAATATTATGTTCAGTGCATATTATTAATAGTCAATTCATTAGAAATTTAACATAAATTTTTCTAGCTGTTTCTAAAAGTAATAGGCCTAGTATTATTTAGATCATATTATCATGGCTTGGGTTTAGGAATAGGATAAATGTAAGCTAGTTTTCATCCTGCAGGAATGTCTTGCAAAATTGTACAAATATGAAAAATTTTGAAGAATAATTTAAAAGCATCAGTGTTAAAATATTTGATGAGTTCATAAGTAATGCCTGATGGTCCAGTAGTTTTATCATTTGAAAAAGAGTTGATCAATTAAATCTATTCATTAAAGTCAGAAAGATCCAGTAATGAGAAATAGTAATTTTCATCTATATAGTTCAAACTATCATAATTTTATTACCAAAGGTTCCAAAAAGAATGAGAATATTTTTTGAATTTTTAGAATTAGCTATCTTTTGAAAGTGAGTGCTTGTATATGTAAGAATTTTAGAAGGGTTAAATTCCAAATATTGTTGATTTTGATTATCTTTTATGAGAACTCTATGAAGTTTTTCTTCTTTCAAAACAAGATTAATCATTGCCGATAGATTATCAGTAAAATTATTTACACATTGATATATAAATGAAGCAATATATTATTCATCTTCTATTTTATCTAGAAGTTTAATTTTTAATCTAAATAAAATGATAGCTTCTTTAAGGAATGTCAAAAATGTTAGAAATGATTTATTTTTATAGACTATTTGAATGCCTTTAGTAGAAATTTGTTGATTAATTAAAAGGTTAATAATATTAATGTATTTGTTGTGATTGATTATCAAAATATGTATTTTGGTTGAAGTTTTTGTAATATTAATGATAAAATTTGTTGATTTTGTTTATCGAGTTATAAGAAGATTGGTGATTATAGAGGAAGTCAGTAGTCTTTGATTGATAGTAATATATTTAGAAAGAGTATTTTTGGCTGCTTGAACAATCTTATAACTAAAAGAATCCTAAATGGAGTTAAGATCATTATGAGAAAATGATTGAGAATCTAAATTGAGAGAATATAGTAAAAAATCTTGAAAAATTAGATTATTGAGTTTCTCTGCAAATTTATTTCATGTTTCTTTAAATGTCTTATTATACAGAAATTTGGTTTTAGTCATTTTTTTCTATTTAAGTAAGGCGTTAGATTTTTGATGAAATATATTATTTTTGTAAAAGAAAGAAGCTATTAGAGTGTAATTAGATTCGTAATTTTATGAGTAAGTATTTAAGGAGGTTGAAAAGGTAAGATCATGAGTAAGAAAAGAAGGTAATTGAGAGAGAAAATAGAGTTTAAGGAAAAAATGTTGATGGGTAAGGGTGATTAAAATGTTTTAAATTATTCATTAGGCTAAGATTTTTGAGTTGAATGAGAAAGTATTTGTATCTTTTTTATCTTGATGAAAAATATTTGCATTTTATGTTTATGTTAAAATTGCCTATAACAATATAATGATAATTTTTTAATTTGGCTTTTAATATAAGATCTAGAATCTTTTGTTATACTTTTAGACTATATTAATGATTAGGAGCAGTATATATATTAGTAGAAAGGTAAATGTGAATGATTCTTAATTTTTGTTTGTATTTTATTTGAAGATCTATAAAATGATTCTATCATAAAAACCTTGATAATTAAAATATATTTTAAAATAGAGGATTTGATAACCCTATAAGAAATTTATATACAATATTATATATGGTAATCATATATTTTAATATTCGTAAAAAATGTATAAAATATACTGAAATTATATATAATATGTATGTAATTATTACATATACAAAATAAGGAAATATCAGAATTACGAATACAGTCGTTCCCCTTTATATTCACATTCTTTAGGACCAAAAATAAAAAGTGTGATTATAATAAAAAGTTACTATACAAGAGGATTTTATTTGCTATTATTAAGCGTTAGTTTTGGAAGGGTGTGACTATAAAAATACTGTGATTATAATGAGGTTTTTTATATTGCATTAATAGGTATTGGTTCTTATGAAATATGTGCTTATAATGAAGGATTTATATAATATGATTGTACAGAAGGTGACTACAGAAGGGAATAACTGTATATAAAATTTATAAATTACGTATATTATATAAACCATTTTAATATATTAGATACATTTTATCTGTAAATATTATACGCTATTTTCAGTACATTAGATACATTATTTTCAGTATATTAGATACATTTTTTGATCAACTTTATATTTTCTAATTCTATTTTACTATTTATTTCTCTACTTCGTAAATCTTAAAAAATTTCTCTTTAGATTATTCATTAATACAATTATACTTGAAAGAATATCCATAATATTTGATTTATGCTTTTTGAATTATTATTAGTTTTTTTAACTTTTTCTTTTACTTTCACATCATTTATCAAAATTCATCATATTTTTTTATTTTTTTACTAATAATTATACTATCAAAGATATATAAAGGATTAGCATTTTCTTTATAATCATAAAGTTCATCAAATTTTTTATACCATTCCTATGTAGATGGACTAACTCCTGTTTTATTACATTCTTTTTTTTTATCAAAATATTTCCTACGAAGCTTGTTCATCCTATTTTTAACTTGACTAATATCTCAATCTGATAAACTTTAGACTTTACTAAATCTTTTTAAACTTTATTTTTATAATTATACCACTTTTTGTAATTCTCAGATATAAAATTCAGCATGATTTTTATTTTAATATCATTTCAGGAATTTTGATTTTGAGAGTATTTTTGTGCTTTATCTTCTACTATTTGATAATTTTTTTTTTTTTTGAATGTTGCTGCTGATTTATTTGCTGTTTCTAATTGATCTAAATTAAACTATATTAATAATTAATAATTAATTATTAGTAAATAATACAATTAATTATATTTAAAAAAGAAATATATAAATAAATTTAAAATAACTTATCATTTACTTTATTTTCTAATAAACTGTTACTTTTATTTTGATGTAACTCAACATTATTATTATAATTATTATTATTATTATATATATTATTATATTGAGGTAAAAGAATAGAATTTATAGTCAGATTGAATTTTGGATATATGAAAAAATCTTTGATTAAATTGATATGAGTTTTGAGAAACTGTATATTTTAATTATGATAAAAGTAATAAAAAAGTCTCATTAAGTATAAAGAATTATATTCTTTATTTTTATTTGATTTAGAATTTGAAGTTTCGTGATTTTCATAGTTTTCATTATTTTCGTTGTCTATTTATTTACATACACATTAATTAAGAATATTTAGAAAACTTTCTTTCATAAAATTGAAATAATACAATCACGATAGATTTGATCGACTTATTACATTTGGTTAGATTTGTTTAGCAGAACAGTAGGGTGTTCAGAAATATATGACGCAAATATATATGCATATTTTAAAAAAAATTTTCACATATGTTATATACTACATATTTTATAGAAAATCACATAAAATATGCATAGATATATTATGCAACTAATATGATTGACTGATCATAACCTTAAATTTCATCAAGTAAAATTATCATTACTGTATTTACTATAATGAAGATGGATTAGTTATCTTTCTTTAAATAATATTAATAATTCTACTTTACCTCCTTTTTTGGAAATTCTACTAGAACTTCTAATCCTAATATTACCTTATCACTATTACTAGTAAAAACACATTGGTGTAATTGGTTTAGATTTGTACTTTGGCTTAGTGATTATATTTTATATATTGTATTATTCTTTCTTGAAGAAAAGAAATTGGATAATATACAAAGCAATTCGTGATTTAGCAAAACCATTTCAGGATTGGATAGCAGTTTTTAATTTTGAAATTATGGTTCTTTTTATTAAATCTAATACTAAACGGTAAGTGATTTTTAAATTAATTATTAAAAATATTATATAATTTACTATTTAACTTAATTTTGATTTAGTTTTGTTTTTAATTTGGAATTTTTAAAATCAGAAATAAACCTTTAGCAGCTTTTGTTACCAATCATATAAATTAAACTCAAGCTGTATTAGAATTTGATACAAATGATCCCTTGCTTTCATCTAAAATAATTGTAAAATGTGATTATTATAATGTTGATCCTTTGGAATTTAAGCCTTATTTTAAACAAGCATATCAAGTTGTTTTAAACAAATGAAACAAACACATTCAACATCATTCAGAATTACCTTATTTAGAGATATTCAATGTTTTGATCCCTGATTTATTTATATTCAAATTAATAGACAAAATATTTTATCATATATTAATATAATTGAATTTCAAAATCCTACCAATGTTGAATGAAGCATTTATTATAGATTAGAGGTAATAATAGAAGAAGGAGAATTGGATTTAGATAATTTTTGGAAAGAAAAAAGCCTCACATTAACAAATTTATCAAAAATAGCATTGATTTATATTTGGTTACCA
Source organism: Funneliformis geosporum (assembly GCA_946474995.1). Classification (NCBI taxonomy): domain Eukaryota; kingdom Fungi; phylum Glomeromycota; class Glomeromycetes; order Glomerales; family Glomeraceae; genus Funneliformis; species Funneliformis geosporum. The sequence continues at coordinate 11,133 of CAMKVN010001661.1, forward strand.
GTAGATGTAGATCACAGTTTTTCTAATTACAAAAATATTTTGAGTAAAAGAAGAATGTGCCTCTCTGAAAAGTCAATTTCAATGCTTAATTTTTTATATTATAATTAAAATTAAATAAATTCAATTTTTTTGTGAATGATTTTTATATTATTTTATATTACCTAAAAAGTAAATTTTGCATAATTTCTACTATAATTATAAACATATTTTATCACATATTCCATTTTTTTCACATACATATTTTAAGGTTTACCGTCACATATTTCTGGACACCCTATGAAACAGTTCTGTTATTTCTGATTTTCCTCTTAAATAGCCAATCAAAATTTAGTAAATATTTTAACCAATAGAATAGGATTAGAATTAAACAGGGCTTATATTTATTTTAACTATCAAAATCATACTTCTTTTTAACTTTTAAAATCTTAAAAAAAGAAGCTTTTTAGGATGAAACTTCTTGTAATTACAAAGAAAAAAATAATTTTAAAAGTGGTGAATTGTTGATATTCTATTAATTACATAATTTGTATAAGCAGTATATATTAAAAAGTTTAACAGTTAACTATAAAGCAAATTTTCAATTACTGTTATACAAACACATTTAATTATAAAATTAATCTGCATAGCTAAATAATAAACAGTAGTGATTATAAATTATACAACAAAAAAATAATTTTCATTAAAACAAAATATTTCTTGTAATTACGGAAATAAATAAATTTTTTTTTGTTATTTTATTATTAATATTATAATTTCCTAATACTAAAATTTAGAATTTAATTAATAAATAAATTATTTTATAAAGTATATAATTATTTAGATAATGCTGTTGCATTATTTATTTCGTTTTTAATACAACTCAAATAACAATTAAAACATCTGAAATTAATATATCAGAACATTATTCTTTTTTAAAATATATTTTAAATTTGATATAATTACCATCTTGTATATCCTCCCCAAGCCTTAATAACATTATAAATCCTTTCTGACATAGACTGAATTAGGTTAGTACAAATTTCAACATCGAATTCTTTTCAAACTTGCTGTATTTTATTCTATAAGTCATCTTTACTTGAAATTTGTTCAGGGAGATGTCTAAGCCGATGGTCAACCTCGTTCTATAAATGTTCAATGGGTTCAGATTTGGGGATTAGGTAGTCAATCTAGGACCGTCACCTTGTTTCTTTTAAGCCACTGTTTTGTTGAATTTGCTATGTGCTTTAGATCTCCATCATGTTGAAAAATAATGTCTTTAAAAGTAAAAGCATGTATCCTGATAGTGCACATTAAATCTTCATGAAGAATTTGTTGATATAAGTTAGCATTCATGATGCCATCAATCTTACAATAACCACCAACACCACGAAATGTAAAACATCTCCATATCATAACTGACCTGCCTCCAAATTTTACTGTAGGTTGAATATGGTGGTTTTTTATTAGTTCTCTAAGACGTTTTCAGTAATACTGCTTTTTATCAGAACTAAAAATTTTGAATTTTGATTCATCAGACCATATTACCTTCAACAGTCCAATTTTCATACTTTTTTGCAAAATTATATTGAGATTTTTTATGTCTTTTACTAAGGTATAGCATTTTTCTTTTAATCCTTGCTACTAACCCATTATTTTGAAGTACACGACGAATAGTAGGTGTTAAAAAATCAAATTTTCTTTTTCTTGTAGTTGGTTTCGTACTTCACCAGCTGATGAACACCTTTGAGAAATAATAAGGTTAACAATCCTTCTTTGTGTTGGTTCATTTACAGTAGGTGGATGACTTGTTCTTGCTAAGTCTTCAAAAGAGTGGATATCAAGCCATCTTTTTCTAATACGAGAAACTGTAGAAGGTGCAATTTTTTAAGCCTTTGCTACTTCTCTTGTTGTGTATCCATTTTGTAATGAAAGGAGAATTTGTGCCCTTTCATTAGGAGTTGTGTGATGCTTTTTTGCTGCCACTTGTTTATTAAGTAGTTGTGATATATTATGGGATCAAATAATAAATAAATAAAAATACCTTTTATACAAATTTTTATGTAGCACAATAAGGATCATCTGATTTATGTTAAAAACAATCAAAAGTAATGCAACACATGATTTATACAAATTGCATATTATTTTATAACCAGAAGTATTAAATTTAAAGGATTTTATTTTTTTGTTGCATTATTTATGATCACCACTGTATATAAATCACGTATGTCATATTAAGCCACATTAAAGACACATCCGTTTGACATTCTGTTGTTATTCTACCATTATATGCGTTATGATCTCTATGATCTCTTTATTCCACCAAGTTTTACTAGGAAGACCTTTAGGACTATTAATATGTTACACAAAGTCAATATATTGGTTTTATAGCCTTTAAAGACCAAAATATTAATAAAACTTGGGTCTTTTTCTTACAAAAAAACCTTTTATATTCACGTGAGCAAGATTAAATATGAAAAGATGATCATTTCTATTGGAGCTTTTAGGTTAGCGTCGCGAAGTTCATTTTTTATGAAATTTGATTGAGCCAATCAGAATCCTTGTCAATCAACCAATGAAATCAAATTTCTGTTATGCTCATGGCTACTGTTGTATCGCCCTTAATCTTTCCCTATCTTGTTTATTTGTAATACAGCGATGCCTGTTGCAATTCTTGGTACACAAATTACACTTTGGTGTTTTGATGCACGATATAATTGTAAATTTAAAGTACCTATCGGAGATGGTAATGACATTGACGACCTCAAGGAAGCTATTAAGGAGAAGAGACAACCACGCTATGATGCTTCTGCATCTTACGAGTTTAAACTGTGGAGAGTTAACACGGATCAAACTATTTCCGAAGAAATACTAAACGACGAATTAGAGGATTCAGCGAAAACAATTAAAGAAACTTTTGATGTTGTCCAAGGAGGTAACATTTGAGTTGTAGTTAGAACTCCCGATACTGGTAGGTAAAAATTTTAGACAACGTGATATAGCATAATATTTTGTTTTCTCTGTCATATTTGTCAGAAATACCGAGTACTAACTTAATCTTGTGCTTCTTTTCCTGTTTATCATCAAACGCCGACCAAAAAAAAAATCCATTCACGTTATCGTAGATGCAACCAGTAAGTGAATTAGTGTTATCTGCGCTGTATCATTTTTTCACTATCATTTCAGTTTCTAACTTGTGCTTTGCGTCACGGAATCAAGAAATAAAAGAATTGAGAGCAAAGCTGACGGCGCTTCGTGTAAAACTTGGTTATGAGCTTGGTTATAGTAAGTGTATTATCTTATCTGTAAGCGATCACTCATCAATTGACATCTCATTTACTTCCAGCACCTCCAGTCGAAGAACTTGATCTTTTGGTTCCACTCTCGGAGACGAAATTTAAACAGCTAAAGCACGAAAAAGGTTACCTTTTTATTTTCAAGGTATCAAAGTTGAAATCAATGGCTTATTTTTTTCTTCATTATAGAATACAAGGAAACTGTTAATCTTGGTCTTAAAGCAAACTCTCCTTCGACTAGTACCAAGCCTTCTAACTTCTTCTCAAATCAACAAAAGAATCCAATCCTTAATGGTCGACCACTTGAACTTACTGGTCCTCCTATTACTATTCACAATAGAACCTTTGGTCAATTCCTTGAAGACTTTAGGAATACGAATTTGGTAGTGCCTTCTGATATTATGGAGTGGGTCGTAGATATTATTTCCGCAGCAACAGATAGATACACCATTGAAGACGAACGTATGGATACAATGAGAGAAATACTTTCAAAAAAATTTGGCACCATTTCAGTGATTAGTTACGGAAGAAAAGGTTGTAAGAGCGATGGAATACTTACGACTAAAGTAGGCATTCACAACGCTATTATGGGGATATTCGAAGGAAAGAATGAAGTTGGATCTGGTGGAACTGATCCCAGTGTTTAAGGAGCAATATATTACCGAGATTATTGGTCTCAGTCATCAGTATGTTTAATTTTATCCATAACTAGGTCTATGCAAATTCATGTGCTCATGCGATACCTTCTATTTAGGCTAACCAGATTCGAGACTGCTGTTGCGCACCATCCTTTATTATCACCATTGCCGGACTATAGTTTTGTGTTTTCGGAGGTGTTTTCCTTAACAGGGTAGTAGTCAAGCCGCTAACAGATTCCATTTCTCTTACAATTGACCTTCGAAATAAAGACCAAGTAAATCGGATTGCTCAACTTTTTCAGGCGTTACGACTTGCCTTTGAACGGCTTAGCATTTTTTACTAGAGGTTGGAATTAAATCAAACAGGACAGCAGTATTTTCCTTATCTTCGAAGTTTTCCAATCAACGGAAAAACAGTCAATTTCACCTACACCGAGAAGCTTGCAGTTGATCACACAAGAACTATCTGGAAAGCCAGTACAGATAATAATAAAATGATTGTCGTGAAATTTGTGACCGAATACAATAGAAATGCACATGATATCTGCCATAGTAAAGGTTATGCTCCGAAATTGTTATATTGTAGTGCCAATAATGAAATCCGAGCTCTTGGCGGATATAAGATGATTATTATGGAACATGTCGGCACCTCGCTGGATAAGAAATTTGATAAAATCGAGATTATGCGTCAAAATTCTATTTATGACGATATAAAATTTGCTATTAATTTGCTACATGAAAATAACTATGTGTTTGCAGATCTTCGTCCTCCAAACATTCTGGTGTATAATCAGCATGGAACGCAATGAGCAATGTTAATAGACTTTGATTGGTGTGGACGGCATGAAACAGACAAATACCCACCATCATTGAATATGTCGATACAGTGGCCCACAAATGTGAAACCTAATGCCTTCCTTAACAAAGCCAATGATCTTTATTGGCTTAGAAAGTTGCAAGAGTATTTGAAGTACCGTACAGTATACTCTCCCTCATTTTTATGTGCATAAGACTCACTTTACTTCTTTCATGATTCAGGCAACCGAGAGATTTGTTAGATTAATGCATGTTTTTGATCGTATATTTTTTTTTAGCTCTATATCGTGATAGGCTTTTAAAATCATGTAAAAATTCAATCATATTGTTATTTTATCATTGTTGTTGTATAAAGTTTCACCTACATAGACTTGTATTTTTTAATGTTTATGCTATAAGTGACGTGGTTGGGTGTAACAACAAATCATAATAAAATTAATAATTGCCAATATAATAATTCGATCGATATAAGCTTTTTATATAAAAAAATTATTTAAACAAACGTTTTAATCTTCACATTTTATTTTATAAAGATGAATCTAATAATTTTTTTTATAATTAATTATAATTATATTTCTATTAATGACTTCTACATTTAATAATTTAAAATTGACATTTTTATTTTTAATTTAAAATTTTCGTCTGTAAGTAAATAGTTTGATTTAGACTTTAAATTTAACAATAAATTTATGTTAAGTGTTAGGAAAACCTATCCCCTATATTAGTTTACCGGAATAGTATAAAACTGACGGATTTTGGGTTATCAAAAAGAATTGAAGAAGCAACCAAATCCTCAAATAATTTTGGTATAATTCCAAATCATCACAATATAAGCTAAACGAAAAGAGTGATGTCTATAGCGTTAGTATGCTATTATGGGAGATATCAAGTGTTCGTGTCCCTTTTTGTGAAGGATATGATTTTGACCAATTAATAGTATTTCGGAAGGTCTCAGAGAAGAAATTATTCATGGTACACCCGAAGATTATGTAAAACTTTATACTGGTAAATACATTTATTAAAATTCAGTTATAATTAAACAATATATTCTAATCATTAAAATTAAGAGTGTTGGGACAATGAGCCAAATAATCGTCCAGATCTGAGCAAAGTAGTTGAAGTAGTTGATAAATTAAAAGCTATTACTACCAAAACTAACCTTGTAGCTAATGACCAACTGACAATTATAAATCAAATATCCAACTATCGAAAAAAACAACTTAATATACAAAGATTGATAAGATGAATGAATATATGAGAAATGTACCTATTTTATCAGAAAAGGATTAAATTATTATAGAATATAACAATTATGTAAAATAAACACCTTGGTGCACAAAAGCAAATATTTTTTTTAAAAGAGAAAATTTA
>CAMKVN010001662.1:0-17222 GCA_946474995.1 Funneliformis geosporum
ATTTTATATTTATTCATATAAAAATATTAAAGAAACGAAACTTTTGACGAAATTACAATTTTTCAAAAAAGAGTTTAATCAGGTATCACTAATCTATACTAAGAAAATGACTTAGTTTAATAATATTATCATAAATTTATATAAATATGCATCTATATTAGAAGTTTTAAACCTACAATAGTATAAAGCAGATACATTTAAAAAGTCTAACAGCTCTGATTAAATCATTTTTTAAAAGATTTATAGCTATATCAAAACTCAGAATATTTATTTAAAAAAAAAAGTTTAAAATAAAAATAATTTCTTAAGATTATTTATTAATCAATATATATAAATGGCATTTTATAAATTCTTAGGATAAGAGAAATATATAATCAGAAATACTATTAACTAAAAGGATATAAAATTCATTGGAATTCTTCTAAGCAAATTCTTTGTAAAGAATGCAATAAGTTGACTAGTTTTACATATAAATTTTATAATATATAGTTAAAAAAATATAGAATAATAAAATAGTATTATTGAAAAAGGTAGGCTAAGTTAACTCAAAATAGTTTTAGAATTGTTGAGAAATCTTAAACAAGTAATTGCAAGTAAAAAATTATTACTATAAAGTTTTTAGTAATAAAAAATCTTGGTGATACTCTTGATGATGATTTTTATAGTTATTTCATAATTTTAAAGATATTGAATAGTTTTTAGATAATAGTCATTATATCATCAAAGTCACTAAGAAAAATCAGATTTTTTTACTTTTTATTTTTGTTTATCTGAATTACATATATATGGAACTTTTACAATAAAAAGGAGGAAAATAGTATAATATTAGTTTTTGAGATAAATGGGATTTAGTAAATAAATAAATTACATCATATGTAATAAAAATAGAATATATGATCTTCTCAAATTTTCAGATTTAAAAAAATTATTTATCTGGCAGTTTCCTTCCTTTCTATTGCAAAAGTTTTACAATAAAAAGGGAAAAAACAGTTGGATAAACTATTATGTGACTGTATTTTATCATACATATTATAGATTAATATTTTTTTTAAATTATTAAAAATTATTTTTTGCAGCTATTTTTTTTAATTTTTATTTAATCACACTTACTTTCATATTTTAATAAATTTGTTTATATAAATTATTAGGAATTGATTATAATCAAAAAAGTTTAAATTTTAAATTATAAGCATTTTTATAATTATATTGACCAACAAATTATTTTTAATTTTTTCTATCTGTTCTGCTACTTTAAAGGTATTTTGATTAAAAGAAATTGACTTTTAGTATCTAAATAAAGTTGTTTATAGGTTTAAAAATATGTAAATAATAATTTTTATTATGATTGGATTAATAGTTATAGAGTTAAAGATGGTTCCCATAATTATTTTTAAAATTTTTAACTAGTTGCAACTTAAGTTGCAACACTTTGAGCTGCAACATTTTATGAATTTTTATATTAAAATAAATTTACAAGGAGTTGCAACCAAGTTGCAACTCAAGTTACAACTTACCGAGTTGCAACTTTTTAATTATGGTGTCCATCTTTATATAGAGTTATAAATATTTTTCATAATGTAATAGCAGTCAACTGACTTGCAGACTTATTGTAACTGCAATTTTAAATTATACAGTTAATAAATAATAGGATTTTAAACTAATTCTTTTTTAAAAATAATTTATTAAAAATAATATATCAATATTTTTTCTTTTTTTTAAAAAATATTAAACAAAACTAATAATTATTTGGTTTTATGTTAATTATATTTTTTATATATCAATTTATATTTTATTTAATATTAGTTTATAATAATATAATTGATTATAAATTTATTTACATATTGATATAAAATATTTATATAATTATCTTATAATACCATGATTATATATATTTATTTTTTTGTTTTTGGTTTAAGAATAGTTAGTTTTAGACAAAAATCATCTTGCTTAGATAGATCTTTAATATAAATTCTGATTATACAAATAATATCATTATTTTTTAATACTTAACCCTTTTGGTAATGTTTTATTTAAAAATCCTATTATATTAGATATTTCCTTAGTTTTTCTAATATCTACTAAAGTTTTTCTTCATCTACTGTTTCTTTAATTTTTACAATACCTAATTTATCTTTACTAAATATAAAATAATATTATTTAAGAAGATTTGGTATAGGTTTAAGAAATTAATTAAAAATTCAATTTAAATATAAAAAGAACCCAATTTTTTTTTCTTGATCAAAAACTGTTTGAGTTAAATTATATTCATGATTTGTGAAATCTTTACTACTTGTACTAAATCATTTAAATTTCTTCAAATTTTCTTAATATTAGTTTAAATAATCCAAAAAATCTATTGGGATTAAATTTAATATTATAAAAGAATGTGAGTTTTTCATGAAAATTATTTATAACTCTCCAAGCTAAATATATCATCATAGTATTACATTATTTTTGTTTTGATTAGCATAATTATCTGCATAAATAATTAATTCTTTTTCACTTAATCCATGATATTGAAATAATTATATACTAAAGAAATTATAGCATCAGCTCCTTTACTAATGCTTTATTTTCTTTAATTAAATAATTAATCTAAATAAATAAATAAATAAAAAATTAATTTTAACAAATAAGTTAAAACTATAATAAATTTGTTTGGAAAATACATCTTCTTAAATTCCAAAACTTGAACAAAGTAAAGTGATTTAAAATAAGTATTACCCTATATAAATTTTATTTTAATTTATATATATATATATTAATTAAAAATACTAATAAAATAATTTAATATACTATATTTCTTATTGAGAAGAATAAGGTAATTTAACTTGTTCAGCAAATCTTAAAAATATGATTTTTAATATTAAGTAATCCAGAACGTGAAAAATTTGCAAATTATTTTTTGAATTTTCTATATAATTTCTATAATTTAATAAAATTTGATATATAAAATTTTGTTAAATAAATAATAAATTAAAGTAATAAATTACTTATAATAATTTCATTTTTTTTGTATTTAATAAATATGTTTATTCTATTTTATAACCTTATTTTCCATTTCTTATTCTAATAAAAAATTTTAATTAAATCTTATAGTTTTATACTAAAAGTATAAATCACTTCAGAAGATAAATTTTTATTTTTAAAATGTATTTTTATCAAATACGCTAAAAAGATGAATAGTTTTTTATTATCAATTTCTATTACTTATATATAAATTCTATATAAAAAGTACTGAACTTTAATTCTTGAAGGAGTTGATAATATTTTAGATTGTTTTTTTGTTGATATGTTTTGGTTAGGAATAAAAGAAAAAAGAATTACATGATTGAATTTTCTTAGATTATGATTTCATTATTGTATCTGAATGTTTTAAAATTAATTTTGATAAATTTATAAGATAAATAACGTTTTCTAGTAAAAAGAAATATAATTGGCAAAATTTTTTTTTAAAATATCATCCTTAAAATAAAAAAAGGTTATTTTATAAATATTGTTAATTATTTTATTAAAAAATATTAAATAAAAATAAAAATTATATTAGGAAAAGACAATCCATGAAAATCTGCATAATTATTTATAAAAGTTAAAATTTCTAAAAACTTTCAAAAGAAATTGCATGGTTACTTGAACATTCTTCAAGCTTATATTTTCATAAATTAATTCCATTTTCAGTATAATATTTTCTTATATTCTCCTATTGTAAGTACCAATATCATGTATTATTAAAAATACTATATTACATATTTTTATACTTTTAAAATAATATTTATTATCAAGTTTTTGTTTTTTATTTCCTTTTGTTATAATATCACCTTTTGTTATTGTTGCAAATATACCTTTAAGATACATATTTTTTTATTATTACTTAATTTATTAAAACTTTAATATCTAAGTATAGCTTTTTTATGATCAATTTTTTTTTGTAAACATTTTTCTTGACAACATTCAAAAATCTGTAATTTTTGTTTTTGAACTTTCTCATCTAATTTAGTTAGATTTTGTTTAAGTTTATTATTATCATCAACTTATTCATCAAAATTTTCCATAATATTATAATGATAAATTTGATAGAATTTTTCAATCTGTTCAGATGTAAAAACTGTTTTAACAAATTATTAATAATATTTAATTTTTGAGATTCTATATTAACAGAATTATTAAATCAACTTATTATTATTATTACATAAATATGTAACTTCAAGTTGCTCTAAATCTAATTTTAATGAACTAAACTCTAAATAAGTTTCAAAAAAAATGTTATTAAATAATAAATGAGTTATTAGAAATAATTTATTTAAATTGAAAAAAAGGTAATTAAAAAAAATGGTGATAAAAGTAAATGTGATAAAATAAACCTTTGTATTTTAAATTAATTAAAGATTTTTTTATATAATTTTTATAAATTTTTCTTTTATAATCAAATATACTCACACAAATTTTATACAAATTTTTAATGAAGTTTTTATATACCATTAAAAAAATTAATTTAACTTTATTTAATTTTTTAATTGTTTAATTATAATATTAAATATAGTAAATTATAATATTTTATAATATTATTAAATTCAAATTCATAAAGAATAAACTCATTAACTCATATGCCTTTGAATAGTCTAAATTTTTAAGAATTTAAAGAAAAATGAAAAAAGCTATTGAGGTAAGTATTTATTAAAAAAAAACTAATGTCTAAAACCTTCAAAACTTGATTAGAATAAGATCAGAAATAAAGTTATAGAGAAATTTATTTAAATTTAGTTTATTAAAATTTAATTCAACTTTCTCTTTTGTAAATACTGAAGTCTTTCAAAATCCTGAAATTCTACAAATTAAACAAAGGTAAGAAGTTATTTATTTTTATTTTAATTTAAAAAAAAAATTAAATTAAATTTATATTTATTTCTTTTTATAAATGCTGAAGCCTTTCAGAATAAATCCTACAAATATAATGAAAGTAAGATTTTTAATTTTAAAAAAAAAAATTTAAATTAAATTTTTATTTACTTTTTGTAAATACCGAAACCTTCTGGAATTCTAGAATCAAACAAAGGTAAATTATTCCTTTTTTTTCTTTTAATTAAAAAATTAAAATTAAAATTTTTACTTATTTCTTTTTAAAGATATTGAAATCCTCTGGAATCTTGAATTCTATGAATCGAACGAAGATAAGTTATTCATTTTTTCTTTTAATTAAAACAAAAAAAATTAGTATTTTTATTTTTACTTACTTTTTTTTGTAAATACTAAAACCCTTCAGAATACTAAAATCCTAAAATCAATTAAAGATAAGATATTAATTTTACTTATCTTTTTTTGTAGATGCTAAAGCATTTTCAAAAATTTACTGGAATTAAAAAACAAACTGGACTTACTACAGCAATTGATAGATTACAATCTTCATAATTTCAGTTCTAATTAAGTAAATATATGATAAGTTAATATTTTTTTTTTTTTAATTTTAATAAAAAAATAAACAAAAAAATTACTAAATTTTATTCTAAATATTTCAAAGATTCGCATTGATCTATAAAAAGAAAATAAAAATATAAGGGAATTGAGCATTTTATTATTTTTTTTTAAAAAACAATAAAAAATTTTCTTTTCCTATTATAAACTTATCTATCTTTAAATTTTTAGTTTTTAAAAGATCTTTTGATATTCTAAAAGTAAAAGAAAAGTTTAAAAAAAATGAGATAAGATAGAGTTAATCAAATCAAAAAATATATAAGGAAAAAAAATGAAAATAAAAAAAAAAGTGTAAAAAAAAATATATATATATACTAACCTTATTATATCCAAATAAAAAAATTAAATTAGGATAATATAGTAGAGTAAGACTATATTAGTAAAATTTTTAAAAATTTTTGCTACTAATAATAGATTTATTTATATATGAAAAGATTTATCTTGAAGTATTTCAATTTTATTATGTAATAGAACTTGCTTTTATAATTTAAATATATTTCTTAGGCTAAAATATATCTGAAACTGCAATTAATTCATTTTTGATTTTTCCAGCAATTTCTCTTCTTTTTATTGTAAAGGTCACATATTATACAACATATATTTATTTATATACTATTGGATTTATAGAAAATTTTTAATTTTTTTTCTATAACTTTATTTTTCTTAATGATTCTTAATGTCATAGTAACAAGTATAAAAGAAGATAATTAGGCATTCCAAAACTTTAAAAAGCATTACTAAGAGTATCACTAACAAATTTTTTATAGTAATAAGAAAATTTCATAATGACAAAAAGGGATTACAAAAGATTTGATACATAATTTATTCTAAAATACATTAAAAACTGCAGTTAATCAATTTATACAAAAAGAATATTTGAATATATATTTGAAAGTGTAAATTCCTATATAATCATTATATAACATATTGGCAAAGCTTACACTTTTTTAGATATATATTCGAATATGATAAAAAAGTAATTTTGAAAATATTATTAAAAAATAATACCTAATTATTAGTATATACTTGGATATACAGTGAAACCTTTCTAAATGCATTCTTCCTAAATGCACACATATATATTTTTCTATAAATGTACATTCCACACAGCCCCAAGTATATAAAGATCATACAAAATTTCTCTCTTTAAATGCACACCCTCCTTAAATGCACATTTTTTCAAATTTTTACTATGTTCCCAAGGGGGTGTATTTAGAGAGGTTTCACTATATATTTAAAAGATATTTATTATTTAGTTTTAGGATTTATTACAGTTTTTTATCAAGAATTTTAGATTTCTTGGTAGTCTCTTAAAAATTATGAGAAAGTGTTAGAAAAGTGTTAGAAATTGAAAGCATAGTAAATTATGATAATTTAGATTAGCATTATTCCATAATTTCAGTCAGATTTTTAAATACAATTCTTAGCATTTTAGGTATTATTTCAGATACTATTCTAGGAATAGTAATAAAAATGTATATTTAAAATTTAAGATACAGTAAATTAACTAATTTTATCTAACTCTATTTCATAATTTCTAATTGATTTAAATCATAATATTTTAGCATCTAAGCTGATATAGAAGTGACTTAAAACTAGTAAACTAATAAAATATCTTCAGTTTCTTACTAGTTTCCAATTAGTTTCTAGGTATTACCTTGATGCTGATATGTAATCAAGCTGAATTTCTCAAATCATATAATATAAAGATCAGCTAGAATTATGGCATAATATTAGCTAAAATTAATTAGCAATTTATTGCATTATTATTATTTTTTTAATATAATCTTGATATCTAAGTATTTTAATAGGCATTTATATAGGTGCAAGAGGTAAGTGTTCTTAATATAAAATCAGATATCCAAATGGATACAGAAGGTTAACACTTTTAATATAGAACCTAGCTTGTAAACAAGGTAAAAATAAGAAGAAAATAGAAATAATTAGATTAAAGCATGATAGTATTTAAATTATAGAGTGGTAATAAATAATAATAATAATCCAAAATCACAAATAGCAATAAAGGTCTAAAGAAATAGTCAGACTACAAATAAGATGACTGATAAATACAATACTAGTAAATAAAGAGTAGTAAATATGTTATAAATCCTAGGTTATAGAGTGGTATCTAGATTATAGAGATTAGATTATAAAGTAATATTAGTAGTATTCAGATTATAGAGTGATATTTAGATTATAGAGTTGTATTCAAGATATAGAATAGTTTTATAACCTAGTTTAAGTGGTATAGCATTATTTATACACAAGTACAGCTTATAAAACCTTTTTTATTTTCAAGAAATTCCTGCTTATTTGCTTATTTTCATCATTATTTAATATAATAATAATTATTATTTTTATTTTTATATCTGTTTATGAATTATTAAATTCAAAAATTATAATATATATAAAAATAAAAACTTATTAATTATTTACAGTAAGGATTTTAGTAAAATTAGAAAATTTAATATTTTAATATTATAATAAATTATTAAAAAAAATAATGAATTAATGTTTATATATATATATATATATTTATTTATAAAATCTACTACTTTTTCTACTATCTTTTCTCTTCTAAATGAATTACCGTAATATTCATTTTTAAGCTTCTTGCTTCACTCAAATACCTCTTTTTTAATCTTCTTTTTCTTCTGTATTCTCTACTGATTCATCACTTTCTTTTCTGTTATTTTCTTTCTTCAACATATTGTCATCAATTTAAATTGTTTGCTGATTGGTTGATCTAAACGATCGACCAAATTCAAATTTTTTGAGAGTATTTTAATCTGGAAAGTTTTTGTTTTTCCTTAGAAATTGAGAAATGAGTAAAGCAATACCTACACTTAAAACCTTTGAAATAATAGTTAGTCCAGAAGGAGTAGCTATTCTAACTTTGAATAGACCTGAACGCGCAAATGCATTGAATAATGAAACTTTACAGGTAATAAAACGTATAATTTAAATTCATAATATATCCAAACAACTCGAATTTTACTTAAAATGTTGGTAGGATTGGCTTAGTTCGATTGAATGGGCAAATGAAGCGGAACAAGTTAAAGTTGTCGTAGTAACTGGAAAAGGAAACTTCTTCTGTAGCGGACTGGAATTAGCAAATATATCTAACGAGGAAGAATGGACAAGAAATGCAAAAACTAATGTTAATATATTTAGGTAAGTTGAACTTATTTGTTAATTAAAAAATATTTATTTTTTAAACTAAGTTATTATCATAGAAAATTGGTTGATTTGTTAATTGATTTTCCCAAGTTGTTGATAGCAGCTGTTAATGGTAAATAATTTGTTTGATAAAGTTTTTAAAAGGGTTATATTCTCAATTTATAATTTTATATCTGTATATAGGAAAAGCGTTTGGATTTGGAGTTACGTTTCTACCACATTGCGATGTCGTTTATTCAGTGCCGGAAGCAACTTTCCTAACTCCATTTATGCAGTGGGGTAATTATTTTTTTTTCCCAAGTCAAATTAGTGGTTTAAAATAAAATGATTTATATAAGCTAAGCTTCTAATAATATTAGCATTTTGTGCGGAAGGATGTTCTTCGTATTTATTTCCAAAGTGAGCTTAAATAACAAATTTAATTATTATTATTATTATTTTTTTTTAAAAAAAAAAATAAAAGCAAAAAAATTAATAAATATGGTTTTTTTTTATTGTTATAAGATATCTTGGACAATCAATTGCTAATGAAATGTTGGTATGGATCATTACGCCGGAAAAGCATCAATTCGTTATATTCAAGTTTAATTTCGGTTTTATTTTTTATAGTTAATGAGCAAAACATACGCGGCTCCAGAATTAGCAAAAGTCGGCTTCATCAGGTAAAATTTAATGAAATAAGTCATTATCATGCGTCTAATTCATGTTCTAAACCGAAGAATTCAATTGGATTTAGTCGTTTAATACCAAAAGATCATTTAATTCAAGAGACACTAAAAGAGGCGACGAGAGTTTCTAAATTTTCTTACGAAGCTATAATACAATCGAAGGAATTAATCCGTAGGAATGAAAGAGAATTTTTACATAAAATTAATCAGCGTGAAAATGAGTTATTATTATTAAGGTATTATTCATAAAAATCAATCGATTTTTGTTTATAATTAGAGGTTGAATCATTTATTTACTCATTTATTTTATTAGAATAATTTCTGAAGATTCTCGTCAAGCTATTTTTAAATTTCTAAGTTAGTTTACTAAAAATTTTTTTTTTTAATTTTTTTTTCGAATTATGTCTTATATTATTACTTTATATTTAGCGAACCGAAACAAGAAATCTAGTAAATTGTAGCCGAGAATATGGAATTATATGTAAATCTAATTATTTGGAAAATGTATTTATAAAGAGTCTATCTGCTAAAACCTTTTCCCGTTCACGTGTCAATTCGTTATAAATTATGAAAACATATTTGTTGCACAAAAAGTATAACTTTAAACTTTTCCCGATCGGATTGATAGCATACTAATAAGGAAATTTAATTAATCAGCAAAATTATTTATCTTTCTCACATGTTTTGCAGACCACAAATTTATTTTCTGCGACGAGTATCTTCTACTAGATATTTATCTGGTTTATCAGATTCCTTTAACAAGTCATTTTCAAATAAAATGTTTTCAACCGTTCACCATTCTTTATTAAATAAACCTGCTCCTACTAACCTTGTACTTAAAAATCAAAATGATGAATCGGTTGAATTAAAATCTTTGGTTGGTAATGGTAAACCA
Source organism: Funneliformis geosporum (assembly GCA_946474995.1). Taxonomy (NCBI): domain Eukaryota; kingdom Fungi; phylum Glomeromycota; class Glomeromycetes; order Glomerales; family Glomeraceae; genus Funneliformis; species Funneliformis geosporum. Next base: position 10,213 of record CAMKVN010001662.1, read on the forward strand.
TCAATCATATTCTTTTATCCCAAGGATGAATCTTATGGTTGCACCAAAGAGGTAACCAATCCTTTATAGAAAGAAAAGATTAATTTTTTATTCTTCTAAATCGTATGTTGAATTCGTCTTAATTTTAGGTATGCAGTTTTCGTGATTCTTATTCTGTTTTCTCCGATGCTGGTGCTACCGTAGTTGGTATATCTTCGGATCCTGTTGATAAACACAAGACATTTTCTGATGCTCAAAGACTTCAATTCCCTTTATTATCCGATCCAAACAATGAAGCAAGGAAGCTCTTCGATGTACATACTCATTCTCTATTTTAAAAATTTCTTATCGATTTAAAGAGTAACTTTTTTTTTTTATTTCATTTAGGTTCCAAAGACTTTAGGCATGTTGCCTGGTAGAGTTACTTTTTTAGTCGACAAAGATGGTGTCATTCGCGATGTTTTCAATTCCATGATAGATTTTGAAGGACACGTTAAAAAATCTGTAGAATTCGTTAAAAATCAAACCTCACAACCTAAAATTTAAAAATGTATTACGAATTTGGTAATTTTGTTAAATTTTTTTCTTTATTAATTTTCCTATTATATTAGCTTAACCTTACATATAAAAAATATATGTATAATAAATAAAATAAACCAAGAAATTTAAGTGAAATTTGCAATAAAATTTCAATCCGTTATATATATAATGTTTCTTACCCAATCATCTCAATTCAAATAAAATAAAAAATACACGTGTATTCATTCATTCACAACAAAAGTTATATAAAAAAAAAAATTCAGAAAATTTTAATTCACGTCTATTACAAGAAGAGGAAAAAAAACCAATTTGATAAATAAAACTTTTCACCGTGATAATCCTGCACCATATCCATTATACCCTTGTGGAGCAGAAGGATTTGGAGCTTGTCCAGTTGTTGTGGTGACTTGAGATGACGGATACTGGCCATAAGGACCAGGAGGACGTAATGGCGGTGAAAAAGGAGGTCGATTAGCAGTCGAAGTTCCAAACGCAGGTGGTGGTGGTGGACGAGCTGATTAGGAGAAATTTATAAGTTATGATATTAGGGTTTATTGAAAAATATTCAGATAAAACATCTAGAAGCTTTTATTGATATTCGCACCTTGTGCCACATTTATAACAGATGGTCTAGGTTGTGATTGTGTTGTTGCCTGTGTAGTTGTTCCCGTTGCATGATATCCTCCGTACACATTTGTCGGAGAAATCATTGAAGATTGGATGGCAGGACGAGGCATTCCAGTATTTATTTGTGGTGGGGCCGGTATTTGTGCGCGAATTCCCATCATTGGTGGTGGAATCGTAGGTGGACGAACGTCCGCAAATAACCGATTAGGCAAACTTTGATTTTTCTTTGCTTGAGCTGCCAACAACCGTTCTATAAAAACAAGATGTAGAAAGTTTTAAAACCGTGATGTCGGATGATGCATTTTTTTTTTTTAAAAAAAAAGCATGTATTTGAAGGAAAATACGAACCTGCAGCACTTCCATGTCGTTCACCTTTACCATCCTTTTTGAACGCATATGACACAGTGATTGATTTATTCATCAAATATTGCCCATTCATCGCATCAATTGCTGCATCTGAAGAATCGAAATTATCGTATGAAATAAATCCATACCCTTTACTGTTACCAGTATCGGGATCTCTTGCAATCTAAAAAAAAAAAAAATAAACAATTTTAATAATATAAAGATATAAAACAAATCAAAAACAAACCGCATACCTTTGGAGTCTGCACGATAACACCAAAGGCACTGAATGTATCATATAACATTTTTTCATCGACATCAGGATCCAGATTGCCTATGAATAATGAAGCGCCCACGTCCAAATTTTTCTTATCCGACGTTGCCTAATAATAATGATACGACAAAGTGTCAATTGTTTTATATAAAATAACAATTGGAAAATCAATGAACCTCACCCACTCACTTTATTAACACGTATAGGCTTTCCGTATAATTTGATCTGATTCATTATTTTGATAGCATAATCTGCGTCGTCTTCACTCATATACTCACAAAACCCATATCCTTGATGGGTTTGAGTTACGCGGTCTTTTGGTAAGTGAACATTTACTATTGAATGGTAAAATACTAATTATTGATCGAAGCTTGACAAAAAAAATAAGCAAGTAGAGGTTGAGAAAGAAACTTGCCGACGGGTCCTGCTTGAAGCATCAATTCCCAAATAAGAGCTTCAGTGCAACGTTCATCAAGATTACCAATGTAGACAGTAGCATCTTGATTACGTTCCTCAGTTAAGCGAGACATTTTTTTTAAAAAAAAAAGGTCGAAAGTTCAAAAAGTTTTTTCAATAGTAATCAAATCTCATATTAAAGTTGGCCCAGCATAAATGGCTTAAATTAAGATTTTTAATTCCGGCCAAAATCACAAATTTTTTTTTTTTTTTTTTTCAATGTAAGAAAATGAAGTTCGTTATTATTATAATAACTACTACGCGACTTATAAAGAATGTCATTTTACCATTTTTAGTCACTTTTTATATCAAAATTGACGTGGAATAATTTAAATTGGTTATGATGATCTAACTTTTGAATGTAACATGAATATTTTGAGGAATTTCATCTAATGAATAAATCCTTCCACTTTTTTCGCGTTACAAATCATACAAGGAATAATTATGAAACAACGAATTTTTTTTTTACAACATAAAACGAGCTTAAAACTAATAAAATCACCATGAACTATAAGAAAAGCAATTATCGGTAAATAATTAAATTGCAAAGATATATTATCGCACGAAGTAAATTTTCACAGAACGTTTGAATTTTTTTATTGTGAAAGAAAAAAATTTTTTTTTTATTTACACAAACACCAGATTAGAAGAAACATAATTCCAAATAGTTTTTTTTTTTGGAAGTAAAAAGGTATTGAAAATTTATATGAATAATTTTTGTAAAAAAAAAAAAAAATGTATACAAGAGGAAAAAAAAGAAATAAAATTGAAATGAAATGAGGGAAAAAAGAACCCTCAATACGGATGTTTTGTTTAAACTAATACATGATTCACTTTGTATTATAACATGTAGAATAAAATCAAGAATAAGAAAATATCAATATATTTGTTCGAACAAAAAACACCTTGATCACGTGACATTTAGCTAGCCTGGTTCTAAAAAAAAAAAGAAGGTTGAAATTTTTTAGTTAAAAACGTGAGGGAAAAATTCACCAATACTTGCAAACAATAATGAATTCCTTTAGATAACGGTTTCCAAGAGAGAACAAATAAACGAAAAAAAAATACCTTTGGATTATCAGGGCTGTTTTTCCACCGTTCAGCAACCAACTTGAAAGCGGCTTTATGTTCAAGGTCAGGATTTTCAGCCTTAACTTTAGGAAGTTCAGACTTCATGAAGGCGTTATATGGCGAGAGTTTTCTCTTTCCACCTAAAAATTTTATATTATAATTTTAATAGACAGAGAAATATATTAGAAGAACGAGCGACATATTAAGGTATATATAGAAATATATGTACAGTCGCGGTCTAACAAAGTTTGTCAGCGCGGTATACAAGCAGTTAAAAAAAGCGTGAAATAACGTGGAGGTTGGGCTTCCCCTTCCCCTACAAAGTATTCTTTATAAAAACAATTTGGATGGACACGCTCTTGAATTAAGAGGGTTTAAATTTCCCATATATAATATATATTCATATTTTAACTTGAAAAAAGACGAAAAATACTCACCACTGGTAGCTTTCTTTGTTGGTTTGGCTTTAGGCATTGTGAATTTTCAAGTTGAGAACTAGAGGTTTGGTAAGATGATGAGCAAGTTGATATATGTTTGGTAGTAGCGAGAAAAGCAGGTATGTTGGGGGGTTTGACTCGACGGTATTTTTTTCCTCTATTATATATGTGGTATATGGGGTGTATATGTATCTGTCTTATGGGGGGATTTTTTTTCAATTATTTTTTATCATATCAGTATATTGCAAATATGTGACATACATATTCTAATATCGGACAGCCTTACATATGAAGTATATTCTTCATATGCGGATTTAGTACACCCTAACACTAGCAATACTCACATCGGCGCAAAAAAGTAATCTAGTATTACTTAACATGTATTCTTATTATATATCATATATACTAAAAAAAAAAATAAAAAAATAAAAAAAATTCTTTATTATAACTTTTCATATTTTCGGTTATTGTATCTCATATTTTGTTACTCACAGCCCAGAGCAAAAAGACCCACTGATAACAACTTGTCAATTATATTTTCATTTAATAATAAACAAGTAAACTAATAAATTCTGTTCGTTTAAGCGGTTTATAAGGTGATGATTGACAAAGAAATCACAAGGCTTAATAATGAAATATCTCTACGGCTAAATGAGGAACTGGAAGAATAATTAATTTGCTGCGCCTCATTATTTACAAGATAACAAGTTCATATACAAGTCAATATTGGGAATTGTTGCACCTGGCAAATAAAAGTATTAACGTGATATATACACATATAGTAATCATAAACACCATATGACCATATGAATGCATTACTTATTATGCTTATTATATATTCGTATAATATAAAAGTCATCTGATAGTAAGAATTCATGGAAAATCGTGTTCAATTAAGGCTTTGTTAGTGGGTTATTGTGTAATAAGTTTACTATTATGTGCAATAGGACCTTCTTTTTTCTTAATGGAATGAAAAGAAAGAAAAAGAAATATTGCCATCCACGCCCACTCTATAATAATATTAGTATGTGTAATAATAGGTTCGTTATCAATGAAACAAAACCCTCTTTTTTTTTATTTTCTTTTATTTAAAACGGGGTGAATTTTACTTTCCCCAAAATCTCTTAAGAAAATACCCACACTCACCTTACACAAAGGTATGAAGGGGTATGTGAATTGGTAAATCCGGCGTACAAGTTTACCTTCGATAACAAATCCATTTACTTATAAAAAATTCTCAAACTTTGAATTCCAGTTCAATATTTAGAATCCCAAGGTAAATTCGGACTTGCTATATCTGATGAATAAAATGTAGAAGTTTCAAAATATCTAGAGTCGATCTTTCATTTTATTGTATATAAATTCATGTATGTAAAATTAATTTAAACGTGTATGGATAAGTCATTTTTTTTAATAGAAATATCTTTTTTTTATTTTATTTTTGTAATAATTGTTTTTTATATATTTCTTTCTATGTAGTTTTACATAATAATCGTTAATTTAACCATATTTTGATTTTCATCATTTAAACATTAAGATTAAAAAGATTACGGCATCAAAATGTACTACCAACTCTTCGGCAATATATTTGTTACATACTTTTCCAAAAATTTAATTTTTAAAGGTTTAGACTTTTTCCTGTGTTTAGAATTGTTTTCTTAAATATGTAATACCTTTCAAAAAAAACCAAAACTTCTAACCTGATTATCAGTAAAAAAAATATTTTTTTTCATTATTTTTATAGTAATTTTAATATAATTTTTTAATATCTTAGTTTTAATAAATTTAAAATATACAATCAGAATTTAATATAAGAATTTAATATAATAAACTCTTAATAAAAATGATTTTTTTAAATTATTTTTAAATGTTTAATTACAATATTAATAAATTTAATTATAATATAAATTGTAATATATTATTATTATTTTTGATAATTATAATGTTATCTTAATTGTTAATATAATAATCAATTAATAATTTTTGTTTTATTTTGTATTAAAATATATATATTATTGTATCAAATTTATAATTTTTAATAAAATGAATTTATTCAAAATTTTATAAAAAATGGTTATATTAAGTTTTGATTACTTAAACTCTTTTTTTAAAAAAAATAGGATTATCATTTATAAAAATTTAATTTTGGCATTTTAGTTTTGTCATTTCATAAGGTAATTTTAGCAAATATAAACTAATTCTGATTATAAATAATTTAAAATAATCTAAAATAATTATTTTAAATTTAAATAAAAATAATTATTTATAAAATATATCATTATAAATAGCATAATTATTTTATTATTAATTTATTAAATAAAAATTATATAATATTATATAAAATATAGATTTTATTTTATGTATTTGCACAAAATTCAGGAAAACATAAAAATATAAAAAGATTATTAAATTTAATTTTTTTACACATAATATAAATTTTTTACAATACATTATTTTTTGTATATATCTCTTTAATAATATAATATTAATTATCAAGATACCTTAGATATCTTATAAAGAGCAGGGTATAATAAGCAGTAAGGTATTTTAATAAAAAGTATTATATTAGAAGCATATATTATAAAAGAGTTAAGTGGGATACCACATATGATATAATTATATCATATGTAATATTCCACTTATTCTAGATTATTATACTACCATATATGATCTGAATAACACATACAATCTAAATAACACATATAATCTAAATAATATATATGATCTGAATACCATATATAATCTGAATATTATCCTTTAAATTATGTAGTTTTGCAGACAAATTTGTCTGCTTATTTACTATAAATTCTTCTTTGATTTACTTTTATAAATAATTAATATTTTAAAAAAAAATATTTTTTTAAATTAATTTTATAAATATATAATATATTATAACAAGTTTTTTCTTTTAATTATATAATAAAAAATTTAATGTTACTTAGAAATTAAAAATTTGTAATTTTTAGAAAAAATCTATTTTAAAAAATTTTATGATTAATCTATGATAAAATTTTTGGAATTTACTTTTAACAATATTAATCATAATAAAATATTATAAAATTACTTATAAAAAAAACTTTTATTATTATAATTTTTATAATTAATTATGAAATTTTATGATTTTAATTAATGATAAAGTGATTTAATTAGTATGTAAACATATAAATTTTTAAAGAATTTTTAAATAAAATTTTGAAACTTAATTTTATAATTAAATTATTTTAAAAACCTTTTAAAAAACTTAAAATCTTTGTTAATAAAATTGATAAAATATATATTAA
>CAMKVN010001663.1:0-17216 GCA_946474995.1 Funneliformis geosporum
TTATTATGACTAGAACATTAAGCATTGCCATTAAAGAAAACACTTATCAGCATTTAAAACAAAAGGTCGGGTATGGATTAAACTTTCTATTTCTTTGTCCTTTTTTTAATATTGTTATAATTAATCATAATCATTACTGCCAACAAAAAAATAACGATTCCTAATATAATTAACAATTTATTTTGGAATTGTCGTTGGTCATTCTTTCATTGCTTGTCTAAATTAATTAATTCCTCTCTTTCCTTTTGTTCTTTTAAGTGCTTTTGTTCTTGCTTATCAATAGCAAAAAATTCTTTGGGAATGATTTCTTCAATTTTAGTCGGGTCAATTGATATTTTTCTTGGAGAGCGATTATTGTTATAGTCTTCTGCTCATTTGTCATAACAATAAATTAGAATTTTATTAATCCCTTGTTTTATTTGCCTTACTCCTTCTTCATGAGTGAGAGAAATAAGTTTTTCCCAAGCAGCATCGGAGATTTCTAAATATTTATAATTTAGATAGTTTACTTTTTCAAAAAGTTCTTCCAAAATTAGTTTAGCAATATGTTTTTTATCTTGGGGAGAATACCCTTCTAGTTCAATAATTTCTATTCGAGATTTTAAAGCGGGGTCTAAATCATCGGCGCTATTAGCAGTCAAAACAAAAGTAATTTGGGACAAATCTATTTCAGCATCTAAATATTGGTCTTTGAATTGTTTATTTTGAAGAGGATCAAGGATTTCGAGAAGTGCATGACGAATTGGTCCTCTTCCGCCTGAGTCTCCCTTGCCCATTTTATCTACTTCATCTAAAAGAATTAGCGGGTTAGCACTTCTGGTTGAAAGAAATGCTTGAATTATTTGACCATGATTAGAGGCTCGATAAATAGAACTATCTCCAGTTAAGTAATTAGCTTCGCTTTTGCCTGATAAAGGAATTAAGTAAAATTCTTTACCTAATACTTTCGCTATCTCTCAAGCAAAAGCTGTTTTTCCTACTCCAGGAGGACCAACAAAACAAAGTATTTTTTTATTGGAAAAATCATTATTACCAATTTGGGAATCAAGGTAGTTTTGAGCACTAAGCATTTGAACCAATTCGTTTTTTTGTTTTTGAAAGCCATAAATTTTACCAAAAGCAACTTCGGTTTTGGTAATTGGCGACTTGCTCTTTTTTTGAAGAAAAATATTAATTAATTTGTCAAGAGTTTTTAATTTAATCACGAAAGTCATGAGGTCAGTGATATACCAGCCTCCTTTCGCGACTCCACTTTCTTTTTCTTTTTCAATTTCTTCTCTTCTTTTTATCAATTTCTCTGTGTTATTCATGACACATATCTCAATTTTTTAACATGTTAAAAGACAAGAGAGAGAGAGAGAGAGCAAAAATCGCTAACTTTACCCTATTATCTATTTCTTTAAAATTTTACTATTGCCTACAGGATCCGCCCGATCCACTGTCGGATCTGCTGGTATTATGAGCATAGCAAAAATCACCATTTCTACTTACAATGCTAGGACAATCTTGATGAGCACAACGATAGGCGGTTGGCATAACTGGCTCGTAGTTATTATTTCCTCCAAATGTAGAACGGTGAAATTCGCAACATCAACTACCATTTAATTGGCGACCAATTCTTACTCCCACATAAATATGTGTATATAAAGAATTATTATCCGTTCCAGGAGCACGAATAAAAGCCGTAGGATGAGCATGGCACTTGGGTGGACAATGACCTGGTCCATAATTCTTCTTAACACTAATATCATTTCAAGCCTCATTTTCAAAATAATAACTATCTTCGATTTTTTGTTGTTCTTCAACTGCTTGTTGTTGATCTTTATTTTCAATATATTTAACTTCTTTTACTTCTGGTATAAACTTTTTCATCATAATATATATTTTACATTTAATTATTTTCTATGTTAAGATTTTTAAATTTATTCTGCTAAGCATTTTCACCTTTATTATAAATATAAGCAAATAATATAAATAATTAAAAATCCATGTTGAGATTAATTTTTGCGAATAGTTTGCCGGGATAAATAAGTATAAAAAATATCCGCTTTTTCTAAATTGTCTACTCAGTTAATAATTCCTCCTTGGTGAATATCTACTAAACAGTTATCGCAAACATATTTATTTTGAAAGGCTTTTTTACCGGTTCAATAACCCCAGTTGTTCTTTTTGCTGTATTGTTTTTTAGGCTGAATATATTTAACAGTAAATTCGTTGTCGCAAAGTGAGCAATTAACTAATAAATTAGGTTTAGTATGTTTTCAGCCCCGAGATTTATTTGGTGTAGGTAAATAATTATTTGGATAAAACATTTCTCCTCCTTGATAATTGTTTAATTGGTTAGTTTGATTAATGTTTTTCGTCAAAGTCTATAATAAATTTTAACTTAATTAAGCAATTCGCATGATTAAATTTGCTCGATTATAAATTAGATATTTTTTTGTCATAATTTATATAATAAATTTTATATTTAGATAAAAAATAATTAATGTTCGCAATTAAATTCTTTTTAAGTCTTTTGTTTTTGTTGATTTTTTTGATTAGCTTATTTATTTATAAACTTTTCTTTAAAAACAAAGTAAAAGTTAAGAAAATTAAACCCAAACATCCCCTAAAAACTATTCCTAAACACGCTAAAAATAAACTTTATTTAGCAAAATATTATAAAAATCCGTGAAGTAAAAGAAAAAAACTAAATAAGGACAAAAAAATTAACTTAAATGGGAAAACCCAAAAGCAACCGCTTTAAAGATAAAGATACAGAAAATTTTTATTTAGGCGAAAGAGTTCTCAAATTCCAAGAACTAAGCAAGAGTGATAAACAGTCAGCACACCGCAAAATAGTCTTAATTTATCAAGCAAAAAATTGGTCCGAAATTATTTTGTATTTTCCTTACGGAGTTAGTGGCGGTCGTTTAGAGAAAATTGGCGATAAAGGCCAGCATAGTATCCGTTTAAGCAAACAATATCGCTTATTATTTAAATGAGATAAAGAGCAAAAGCAAGCTTATGATATTTGGATTAACCCGCATGATAAAAAATATGGCAAGTAAAATTAAGTATTATGGTAAGAGATAAAGATTTACATCCTATTCATCCTGGCGAAATTTTGCGGGAAGAATTATTGAAAACTTACAAGTTATCTGCTGAACAATTAGCCCAAAGTATTCAAGTGGAAAACAAAATTGTTGAGGAAATTCTAGCCGAAAAGCAAGATATTACGCCCGAACTTTCTTATCGTCTAGGTTGCTATTGAGGAGTAAGAGAAGATTATTGGCTAGATTTACAAAAACATTATGAGTTAGAGCACTGAAAAGACCAGCAAGAATTAACTAGAATTCAAAAACAAATCAAATCTCATCCACGAAAAGAACAATTAAGGATGAATTATTAACCATAGGAAACCAAAAGAAGTTAGTAAAAATAAAATCTAAAACTTACTTCTCCATTTGCCCGCCACTTTAACCCATTCATCTTTTTCGGAAAAAGAAAAAACCAGAATTCCCTCTACTCCATAAAAGACTTGGCGATAATAGGTTATTTGCTCGTTTTGAACGGCTTTATAAAACACTTCTCATTTATTCGCTTGAAATCTATTCCAGCGAAAAGATATTCAGTGATTAGTTAGTTCGTCCACTTGAAATCAAGTGCCATTGACTTCCCCCTGATATTCGCAGGAACCTTTAAGGGTTAATTCGCGAAGTGGCTGGTCGTTAGTTTGAATATGGCAAATATCATTTGCTAAATCATAAATAAATGTAATTTGGTTATTATTCATGTTTAACCTCCTTGCTTGCTGTTTGGCAACAAGCTCCGCAATAATATTCGCCTTGAAATTCTTTCATGGCCGAAGTTAAAAACCGTTCGTAACAGCCCTCGCAAGTTTCTACTTCCGGGCAATATTCATGTTCTACGCCTTTTAGTCAGAAACAAAGGCTATAATAAGGAGGAGAATTCAGGCACTCCTCTTTATTTAGGTCATTAGCATAATCACTAACTCAAAGTTGATAATTCTTTTCGCTAATGTCCTGTTCGCTAATTGGTTGCTTACATTGCGGACAGCGAAAATCTTTTAAATAAGCGGAATTTTCAAAAAATCCGGCAAATTTTAATTCCACTGCTCCCATTAGCAAGCCCCTCCTTTCAATTCAGCTTGAACCTGGTTGGTCACTGGATAATTAACCCGACAATTCTCGCATCAATAAGCACCCAAACAACCAATACCGTTATTTAGTTTACATTCCAAAAGAGTTTTGCCTTGCCGGCAGGCTTGAAGGCGAACAAATTTTCTTTCTTGGTGTTGGATTTGGCTTTGGACACTGGCTAATCTATTTTCTAAACTCTCTACTTCTCTTGCTATGCTTTCATGAATTAACTCGGTAAAGGCTTCTCTTCCGATTTCAAATTTTAAGACAAATTCAACCTTATTTTTAAGCAAGTATTCTCACGCTCAATTATCCGGTTGCTCTTGGTTTTTTTCGTTTTCCACCATATTAGTTAAGAATTGTTGACCAAATTTATTCGTAGCAGCTAAACAATTAGCGAGGTTATTGGCTTTTTTGGCTTTGGCTTGCCAAGTTTTTAATTGCTGGCTAATTTGTTGCTCTTGCTGTTGGAGTTCAGCAATTTGGACTTCCAAGTGAGTTTTTTTGGTTTTATTTGGCGGGAATTGAATCCCTTGATTATCGATTACTATATTTTTCATACTGAAATATAAAAATTTCCTAGCCAGGAAATTAGCCTCGCAGAGTGCCATTCTCCCAATTGTCGTGGGGGAATTGGAAAAAATAACTAACGGGCATTTTTTACACTTGTTTACCAAGGGCAGGGGTTAAGTCAAAATTTCATTATTAAAAATCTAGTAATTTTAAAAGGATAATCAAGGGTTCCTGCCAATAAAACTTTTAAAAAACTCTTGGGAGCCATAATTGCCACCAACCGCAAAACAAATTATTAAACAAAATCCCGGACAAACCAAAAAGCAATTAATAGCTAATTTAGCAAAGTAAAAAGTTGGCTCAATTCTTAATGCTGAAAAAGAAAAAAAGTAACAACCAGATACTTCTGTGAGAATAGCAAAAAATAAAGAGAATTTGCTTTAAATTTGGACAGTCAGAAAGTTTGCGAATTAATTGTGAAAAATACCAAAAACCAAGGACATTTTAGCAGAATTAAGGCAGACAAAAGCCGACCAGCACCAAAAAAATTGTTCGCCAAGTCAGAGGCAAAAAAATTCTTTGGGAATATAAAAGAGAGTTGTTGGTGCTTATTAATAATGGTGGTTAATTAAAGCCAGAGTTTAACCATTAAGGAGGTGCTAAATGGAAAGAATAAAATTAAAGGACTTTTGCTTAGACAAATTATTTAAAAGATTTTCTGTCCGCCAAGGGAAATTACCCATAGGGATTAATTAGGGGGTCTCGGGGAACTGGCTCGCAAGAACAGTTTGGGCGAGGCAAATGCTCGCAAATGCTATTAAAAACTCTTATTATGTTAGGAATTACCCAAATCAGTAAAGAAGTAAATAAAAAAAGTAAAATTGACAGTGAAGACGCCACTAAAAAAGTATTAAATGCTTTCTTGGAAGTCGCCAAGCAAAAACTAAACCAAGGTGAAAGCATTAGTTTTAAAGGTTATTTTACCGTTAAAAGAAGTGCCGCCCAGCCCAAAGGCAGTAAACACTGTAATAAGCACGAAAAATCTTTAACTGATTTTAAGCAAGCCAATAAGGGCAAAGGAGTTTTATTTTACGCTAAATCAGATAAGTTTAAGAGTCTAGTGCTAGACACGAGAAAATGTAAAGATTGTCAAAAGAAAAAACAAGATTTATTAAAATCAGCCAAGCCCACTAATCGCATTAGTTTTAAGCCTAGTAAGGGGTTTTGAACGATAGCAAAAGTAAGTAAAAAGAGATAAGTTTAGGTTTTTATAAAAAAATCCTAAAATAATTAATAAACAAAGGCTATTTCATTAAAATTAACAATATTACCATGAAAAAAGAACTAAATCAAAAACAATACGGCTTTCCCGATGAAGCAGAAATCGAAAAAGTTACTAAAAGATTTGCTGATCCGAATTATCGACGCGTAAATCAAGGTTTGTGACCGAATGCCACCGCTGCTGACAAATTTAAACATCAACTTTGCCAAAATATTGCTAGTTATCGCCAAGAAAACAATCTCTCCGAACCAGAATTAGCCAAAAAATTAGGCATTGACCAAGCCAAAGTAGAATACATTATTTTTCGCCACTATAAAAAACTGACTGCGGAGGAATTAATTAACTATACTGAAAACTTAAAAGTTCCTTTCGAAGCCAAATTTAACCATGACCACCAAAAAGCCACCCCAAGAACCCATTAATACTACTATTTATAAATGTAATATAATAATCTTTGGTATTAAAAAAACTGTCTTAAAAATTAGCCCTCACTATCAAAAGCGTAATGAAGAATTTTATCAAAGTAAGAAAAAAAGAATAAAGGAAAATTTAAACCAATATCTATTAGACGACAACATAATCAAGGATTTTGTTCAACAATTAAACAACGAAAAACCGGAAGCAGAAGGTATAAACCCTGATTGACCATCTTGAAAATATTTTGGTTATGAACCAGTTATCGATAAAAGAAATGGTAGGAATTATCGGATAGTTTTCTTTTTGGATGATGATAATCCTGAATTAATTGGAGTGATTACTGTTTATCCTTGTGAATAAATTTATCAATACGAAAAATTTTGAAAAATTACTTATAACTAACTAAAAAAATAAAATAATTATGCGAACTTATAAAGATATTGAACAATTAAATAAAGAAATGAAATCTCTCGGCATGAGAATTAATGAAAAAGGGGAAATTTTATGTAAATTTGAGGATGGCAAAGAAAAAAAAGTAGGCAATTTAAGACCAGCCACCCCCGAAGAAGAAAGAAAAGCAGATATGGCCGAAATGATAGAAAAAAAATTAAAAAGAAAGAGAATAAATAATAAAAATTAATATATAAGGTTAGAAATAAATCAAAATTATTCGCTTATTCCTAGCTAACCAGTCGGTTTAGAGTTAGTGAGATATCCTAAAACTAGGTTGGTTGGTTAGAAATAGGTAAATAATATGGATATCTCACAACCTCAATCAATCTTAAATAGTTCTTTTGCTTTTTTCAAAAAGAGCCGAAAAACAGATAGACACAAAATAATTCCAAGCATTAGACTTAAAGCATTAAAAAGAAAATGGGCTTTAATTCAAGAACTAGGCAAAAGAGGCTTTTGCTGTATTTACGGTGTAAAACAAGTTGATTTTTTTTCGCAAAAGTGGTGGTTCTCTTTTTCTCCACAAGCATATATATATAATAAAAGATTTTCTTTGTTTTTTTTTACCAAACCAGTTAGAAAAAATTTTGAATTAGTTTATCAGTTTAATAAGAATGAAAAAGAACTAATGGAGGCTTTGGAAGTAAAGCCATTGCTGTTTAGGAAAAAAATGGAACATTTGGATAAAGAGTTAAAAGCAGTAAGTCATCATTGAAAACCGCACCGAGATATTATTGAAACTATTAACAAAGTTCCGCAGACCAAGGGTTATCAACTGAATAGTCATTATGAATGAAGAGATTTAGCTTGCTTGCTGTTAAAAAATAAAGAGGCCGGCGGGAAAAATAAAACAGTGCTAGATTTTGACCATTATAAAAAAGATTGCTGAGGTGATTATATATTTACTGTCCGAGAAAGAAATTATTTGGATTATAAATTTATCTGTTTAATTAACAAGTATAAAATCCCTTGACATGAAATTTCCCCGTCCGGTTCTCCAAAACTTCATTTAAACCTTACTTCTTTGTTACCTAAATCAAAAATGTTTACTGGAAGAGGAAAGGTTTTTGGGGATGTTTTGGGCTTAAAAAGTCAAACGAGATTACCAATTAGCCAAGGCTGTCAAATGAAATTTACTAAATGAGCCAAAAAAACTACTGAATTACCTTTAATTGACACGAAAAAGTTTCTAAAAGAATTAGCGGAAATATTTTATATTTTTTTAGATGGGGACAAAATAAAGAAAAACCTAGATAAAAAGTTAGTCGCTGATAAAAATATCAAGCAAACAAAAAATCAACAAAAAAACACCCTAAAAGTTAAAGCAAATAATTCAAATGCCAAGGTATTAAGTGTTGAAGCTACTATTACCAAAAAAAAGTTTATTGGACAAGTAAATTATTTACCACAAATGAGACAGGCGGTTAAGGTTTTTTATCGAGCAATTAATCAAGTTAAGTCTTATTTTTTGGCGGATGCTTATTATAAAAACCAAGAGCAGGCAATAAATTCTTTGGACGAGGGAAATATAGTGAATATTAGGTTGAAAAATGGTAGAAGCCAACAATTTTTTTACGGATTTGTTTAAGAGATTATTAACCAAGCAAATCAATAATTATATTCATATATTCCTAGGTTCTTAGATTAAAATTATAATAAATGACTATCATTGCTTTTATCAGTCAAAAAGGAGGAGTAGGAAAAAGCACCCTCGCCCGAGCCGTAGCCACCGAAACTACTAAGCAAAAAGTAAAAACTTTACTAGCCGATTGCGACCCCCAACAAGCCACTAGTTATGAGTGAAGCAAAATCAATAAAAAGGTTAATTGTCAAGTTTTTAATTCCGTTAAAGATATTTGACCTTTGGCTAGTGAATATGATTTAATAATAATTGATGCTCCGGCGAGAACTAGCCAAGGAACATTAGAAATAGCCAAAAGGGCTGATTTACTAATTCAACCAGTCGGGGCCAGTAATGACGACCTAATGCCCGCTGTAAAAGAATTCAATGCTTTAAAAGAGGCAGGAATTAACAAAAAAAAACTTCTTTTTGCTCTTATTCGTTTATCTACTCCCAAAGAAGCCGAAGCAATTAAAGAATATTTAAAAGATACCGATTATTCTTTTACTACTAACTATTTATCCGAAAAAACTTCTTATAAACAAATTCAAAATGAGGGCAAAAGTATCGGAGAAGTAAATTATAAAAGTTTACAAAAACAAGTAAAGCAATTAGTAAATGAAATATTGAACTTCTTGTAAGGAAATATTACCTTAAATATTAAATTACCTATAAAAATATGTATATAATTCTAGGTGTATATGAATTGAAAAAATAAAATTAAAAGAAAAGGATTAGGTAAAGCCCCGCAAGAAGCTAGTGTTAATTTACAAGCCCCCGAATTGGCTCCTAATGATAAAAGAATTAGCGGACGCACTAAACAATTAGGATTAAGTGTGAAACCGGAATTTGTCAAGCGGTTAAAAATTTTGGCGGCGGAAGAAGATTGTTTTATTGTAGAAGTTTTGGAAAAAGCTTTGGAGTGTTATGAGAAACGGCGAAAAAAATAACTTCTATTAAGTAAAAATTAATTATAATCTTTATAAAGATTTAAAACGAAACAAATAATTAATTTGGGAGAATATATTTATTTTCAAATAAAATGCTTCCTAGTTTACAAAATTTAGTAAGAATTCAACAAAAAATAAAAACTATTCCCAATAAGCAAGGAGAATATAAAAGAAAAGGACACTACGGATTATTTTTACTTGGCTACCAAGCCGGTTTAAGAGTGAGTGAAGCCGTAAACTTTGATTTAAATGCTAAAACCCAGCAAGGTTTATATAGAATAGACAAGCCCAAGGGTAAAAAAGAGCGTTATGTTTATGTTCCCCCGGAAGTTATTAGCGAATTAAAAAAGAATGATTGAAAGCCCCAGCAAACCAACCGCTTTAACTTTTATCACTTTTTAAAGAAAGTCAAGGGAGAGTTAAATTTGCCGCCAAATGTAGAGTTAACTCCCCATACTCTCCGACGAGCCTTTGCCACCTATCATGCGGAAAGAGGTCTACCTTTGCCACTTTTATCTAAATTATTAGGGCATTCTTCCATTAGAACTACCGCTTTATACTGAATGAATATTTATGAGGATGAGGACACAGCAGATATTTTTGCTAAAAAATACTGATTAAAAAAGCCTCCAAAACCGCAACCAGAAGCAAAAAACTTGGTTAAGGTAGATTTGGAAGAATTGCCGGAACTACTAGCGGACAATTTGCCGCCATTTAGCCCACCTAATTATTTAGGCAAAATTCATCAACTAGAAAGCCAATTAACCCAAATTAGTAACGAAAATAACAGTTTAAAATCAGAACTAGCTCGCGAAAAAGAGCAAAACAACGATTTACAACATGATTTAAACTATTTAAATAAGCAAAATGCTAATTTATGCCAAGCAAAAGAACAAATTAAGCAAGAATTATCCGCAGCCAAAGAAACTATTAGCCAACTAACCCAAGATTTAGCCCAAGAAAGAGAAAAACGAACCATTGCGGAAAATAGCTTACTCATTGAACGAGAAACTAATGCTAATTTAAGCCAAAAAATCCAGGCTTACGAACAAAACTATTTTCACCTCCAAAATGCTTATCAAATCGCCCTTAAAGATAAACAAACAGCCGAATTGTTGGCGGAGAAAGAAAAGCAAAGAGCCGATAATTACGAAACCCAATTAAAAGCTATTGCCAAAAGTCTTTATCAGTTAAGCAAAGTTAATTATTACCAACAATTAGAAAAAGAACGAAGCGAACAACAAGCTCAAATTATTCAACCAACTTTTAAACCTCCGCCATGAAAGAAAAGTTAACTAATTGCTTTTATTGTCAAGGACTAAATAAACAATTGTTAGTCGGTAGCGGCAAGTGTGCTTTTTGTGGAGTTTTTAATAATCCGCTTTATTTAGTGAATTATAAAAATAAAGAAAGATATTTTTGCTACGGTTGCGCCTGATGACAATTCCCAAGGAACGAGCAAGAGAAAAAAGCCGAGCATAAATGATACCAAGAACAGAAAAGATAATTGTAGCAGAGGTCAAAAAAATTCTTATGAATAAACCCACCCCCGAAGAGATTACCCGTAAAAAAGAATATGTTCGCTTCTTAAATACCCAAATTTATAAATTAACCAGCCAAGAAAGATATCTTACTAAACAATTAGAAAGACTAGAAAAACAACTAAAAGACTACCAAAAAGAAAAAGACCAAACCGAAAAATGATTACAAGAAAATAAGTAAATTCACCTCAAAAAATGAGTAATTAACCAATAAAATCAACGAAAACCACGGCGGAAGCAACTCATTATTTATCCACTAAAACGAAATGGTTGTTATTTTTTTACAGAATGGTCAAAAGGTTAAAAGAAAAAAACCTAACCCCGCGATTTTGGCAAAAAATCATTCATGCTTAAACTTCAAGGCTAGCAAAAATAATTTATATGAAAGAAATCATAATTATTGAAGCTGAGAACAGCCAAAAGGTTAAGACTTTTCTTAAACGGGAACAAATAAATTATCAAACTTACCAAGAGAGCGAAAGTGAGGAAGAATTTTGACGCCGTTCCGTTCGTGCTGCTAGCCAAGATAAACAACGAAATAAAGAAATCGCGGCTTGGGACAAAATTGCCAGTAAAGTAAAAGATAATTAATGGCAAAAAAATTATACAGTTATGGAGAAATCTATTGAGTGAAATTTGATGAGGAAACGGTCGGCACCGAGTTAAAAGGCGACCATCCCGGCCTAATAATTTCGGATAACTGATATAACGAGGAGGGCGATAGAGTAATTGTTATGCCTTGTTCTACTACTTTAAAGCCAATTTATCCCTTTGAAGTTTGGGTGGAAAATTTAGCCAATAATGGACGAAATGGCAAAGTTATGGTTGACCAAATAAAAAGCATTGATAAGGAAAGATTATTAGGGCGAGCAGTTAACCGCTTAAACGAAAATCAGTTGGTCAAGGTTAACGAAATATTGCTTAAACTTTTAAAGTTGAAATTTGGCGGTTTTAAGACCAAATTATAAAAATAATTAAAAATTATTTATATGAATAATGAAGCATAACAACACCTTAGTCAAATCACCAAAAAAGCCAAAATCAAATATTTAGACATTAGCAACCGAGATTTAGCCGGCAATGCGGATTTAAGCGAATTTACTAATCTCCAAAGTTTAAATTCTTATAATAATAAATTTGAGGATTTAAACTTTCTTAAATAATTTACCCAACAAATCCCAACTAAAAAAACTAAATTTTTTTGGCAATCAACTAAAAGAAATAGATTTGGCTTGATTACTTTCTAATTTTCCTAACCTAGAAAGTATTAACCTTGAAAATAATCCGGTTAAAACGAAAAATCTCCAAAATCTTACTAGCGAACAGTTTAGCAAGTTAATTGGCGGGATTAAAGAAAAAAAGTTTAGAATTGTTTCTTGACAAGGTTCTATTTTAATGGATTTATTGGAATATGCCCAAAGTTTAGTAGCGAGAGGACATACTAATCATAATGCTCATACAACTTATTTAAAAGAATTAGTTCAAGCCAAACCAACCGAAGTGATAAATACCGAGATTAAGCCAAAAACCGAGCAAATTCCTAATAAAAACCTTAACAATAATGCTTATTTATTAGTTGGCGGTTTAGTTTTTTTACTAGGCTCCGTGCTATTTATTGGTTATTGATTAGGCAAAAGAAAACGACATTATAAAGAGTAATTAATTTTTTTCTTTACGAGTGCGTGTTGTTTATAACACTTAAATTATAATTTTGGAATTATCCAAATAATTCCCAAAAAATAAAGTAGACTTGGAAGAATAAGTTCGAAAAGCAAGAAAAATAATGTTTTGCTCAATTAGAAAAAAATATTTTTTTAAAGGCTAAAAATAGGTTATGACCACTCTCCAAGAATACTTAGATAATAAATATCCTACTCCGAAAGAAAAAGCCCAGTTAAAGAAAATAATTATTAATTGAAATAACCAACAAAAAAATCTCGATGGTCAAACTCTAAAATTATCTAATTATCCTAATCTAGAAAAAATAACAATTGATGGAAATTATTTAAATTCCAAACTAACTAAATTAGAATTAAATAATCCTAAACTTATTGAATTAAATTGTTGAGATAATCAACTAACTAACCTCAACTTTCTTAATAATTTAAATGAGGAAAAATTAACTGGACTTTATATTCAAAATAATAACTTTCCCGAAAGTGATTTAACTCCTTTAAGTAAGTTTATTAATTTAGAAATATTAGAACTAAATAATAATAACTTTGTTGGTTCCTTGCAACCCTTGGTGGGATCGAATAAATTAAAGCATTTAACTATTAGTAATACTGATATTGATTCGGGCTTAGAATATTTACCGGAGAGTTTGGAAAAATTTTATTGCTCAGCAGATGAAAAACCAGAAGCGAAAGTAAAAGTTGTTTATGATTTGCTTGCTGATGAAAAACCAGAAGCGGAAACATATGAAAGTAGAACAAATTTTTCTCAAAATCTCCATGTTTATGAGCCATGACTAAAGCAACAATGAAGAAAACTTAATTTTAGTGAAGAAGAAATTAAAGAATGAATAGATGCCGGAGCAAAATTAGATGATTATAAATTTGTTAGTTGATTGAAAGGTGTTAAAAATTACACTCCTGAATGAATTACTAACTACAAAGAAGATTACCAAATTCTTAGTGATAGATTTAAAAAATATGGTCTATGCGAGGAATGTGATCAACCTAACACTGGAAAGAAATGATGTAAAGGTTGCAATTCTGAACGGTTAAAAAAAAAGTTTGCCAAGTGAACTAGTTACAACCTCCAAATAGATGAATTCATCAAAAAATGTCAATTAGAAGCAACCGATAAAGATAAATTTATTGAATGGATTCCCTACAAGCAATTTACCAGTGTTGAATATCTGGCTGAAGGAGGTTTTAGTAAGGTTTATAAAGCTAAGTGACCTACGGGAAACATTCATCATTGAGATACTGAGAAAAAACAATGAGCAAGAAAAAAAGACTATTATAGGGGTGAAGATTTTCATCAGTTTGGATGAAAAAGATATAAAGGTTATCGAGAGGTCGTTTTAAAAAGCCTTAACAATTCTTCGGACAACATTGGTTTTCTTCAAGAAGTAGCTAAACATAAAAATATTGATGACTGGTTTGATAACATCGTGCCTTGTTATGGAATTTCTCGGCATCCTGAAAATAAGAACTATTTAATGGTTATGCAATATATGCCCGAAGGAAATTTAAGACATTATTTAGGTAATAAAAACCAAGAACTAGGTATAGGGAATAAAATTGGTCAATTAGCAAACATTGCCCAAGGGTTAAAGGACATTCATGCTAAAAACCTAGTGCATAGAGACTTTCATTCTGGTAATATTTTGAAAGGGATTGAGAGAACTGGTTGTTTAATTACCGATTTAGGTTTATGTCGACCTGCCAATGAAGCTAAACAAGAAGACAAAGTCTTTGGAGTAATGCCTTATGTAGCTCCGGAAGTATTAAGACAACAGCCCTATACTCAAGCTAGTGACATTTATTCGTTTGGAATAGTGGCTTATGAGATATTATCAGGCTTGCCTCCTTATTATGATCAGGCTCATGATGTAAGTTTAGGAATAAAAATATGCAATGGATTAAGACCTAAATTTCAAATTAAAATTCCTCAATTATTAAAAGAGTTAATCGAAAGATGTTGAGATACTGATCCAAAAAAACGACCAACAGCTAGTGAATTAGAAAGAATTTCAAGAGAGTGGCAAAGAGAGATTGATAAATATCACTATTATTATGGGAATTCAGAATTTAAAAAACAACTCCTAAAAGCTGAAGAATCTAATGAAAAATTGTCTGATAAAATCAAATTTCCTGATTATCAAGGCAAAAAGCATTCAGGGGCAGTTTATACTAGTCGGCTTTTACCTACTAAAGAAATCACTAAATTATTAAATAAACTTGAAATAGATCCATGTCTTATTGATGATAATCTGAAAGCATTAGCCAGAGAATTTATTCGAGCTAACAAAGAATCAATAAAAAATGAAAAAGATGTAGAAGCAATGGCTAGAGTCGAAAAATTGTGAGAAAAATTGGAGCAAAAAGGTTTTTCTGATGAAAGCATAGAAAAAGTTATCGAATATTGCAAAAATTTAATTGTTTTAGAACAACAAGCAGAGAAAGAAAAAGAAGCCCAGACCGAAGCCAAAATCCAGCAAACTAATCTTCCCTCTTTTAATAAAAATTCCTAAAAATAAATATTATGACTAACGATCAAGAATGATTCAATAATGAGTATTCCAAAGAAGCAAAAGGAATAAAAGTTAGATCTAAAGTTTTTCAAGGATCACTAGTCATTGAAAATTATTCAGAACTGGAAGACTTATGTTTACAAAATATTAAAAACATCGACAAAATAATCCTCAAAAACTTGCTCCAATTACAAGGGTGTAAAGTTTGAAATTGCGGTCTACAAAATTTAGTGATTGAAAATTGTCCTCAGTTAAAAATATTAAACCTTAGTAGTAATTCTTTAACTAATTCAGAGTTCTTAGCAAACTTAGAAAGTTTGGAGAAGTTAGAATTAGATGGCAATACTGAACTAACTGAATTAATCGAGGTTCTAAAAAAATATCAAGGCGATTGAAAAATTTGCAAAGAAATCCTAAGTTTACAAAAAGAAAATAAAGAATTAAAAGAATCAAAATATAAATTGAAGAAGTCTATCAAGGAAAAAGTTGTAAATCAGTTAGATAGCGAATTAAGTGAAATAAGCAAAAGAATAGTAGAGAGAAAAGGGAGCTTCTCTGAATCTGGAAATACAGATGAGTTAACGTCGATTGCAGGAGAAGTAGTTAAAAACTTAAAGGGGATAAATGAAAACTTGAAAAATGAATTGGCTGAATCGGACTCAAAAGTTCAAGAATTAGAAGAAAAATTCAGGGCTAAAGAAGAAGAAATTAGCCGATTAGAATTACGCTTGCAAGGATTGGTCGAGGCAAGTAAAATCCAAAAAGAAAAAATTATTAATTCTCTTTTGCAAGTTTTTCCTGAGAAAAGATTGCTACAAGAATTAATCGGAACTCACTTAGAATTTACCAAAGCAAAAAAACAAAAACTTCCTTCGCGGAAACTTGAAAAAGAATGCCAAAGGATCAAAAATGAATTAGAAGAGAGGCTAAATGATGATGAAGAATTAATGGAAAAAGTGGAAACTATTTTAACTGATTGCGAAGAGTTAGTAGATCAAGAATTAGAGTTAGAGGCAAAAATTGGTGGCAAGACCTCATTAATCGAAAGCAAAAAACAAATCCTGTTGCAAATGCCTAATGGTAGAGAAAAAGATGAAAAAATCCGTCAATTAGAACTAGAACTAGCTAAAACCAAAGGGCAGTTAGAAGAAAGCAGATTAGTTAAACCAACCCAATTTTTTAATTTTTCTGGTGCTAGCCAACAAGTAGCAATAGGTGATAATTCTTCTTTCACTAACTACCAAATCCAATATAACATTCAACAAAAATTAAAAAGTGAGTTAACTGAACTCAAACAAAGTTATCAATCTTTAGAGTCAATCAACGAGCCTGCTACTGATCCTCAAAAGTTAAAAAAAACTATTCTTCTTTTAGCCACTAAAAAAATCTTGGCTAATACTCGGCAAAACACTATTAACAGCTTAATTACCACGGAGGAGAAATCAGAAAAAACTAGTCGAATAGCTATTAGATTAGAAAGTATTGGGCAACTAATTGGTAATGTAGAAGATTTTGCTGACATTGTTCCGGGTGGCAAAATAGCAACCAGATTATTAAGCAAAGGCTTACCTATAGCTGCTAATCTCCTAAAAAAGCGTTCTCTTAAAAGCCAAGCCAAAGAATTTAAAGATTGTTTGATAGAAGATGAAAAAACTCTCGCTTTACTGCAAGAAACTTATAAATCATTAGATAAATCTTTACAAAGCGAAAAGCAAGGCAAAATGAACTCTGCTCTGGCTAACTTGCTTAGCCTTGGCCAAGAACAAATCGACCGATATAGTGTCTTTAAAATAGGAGACCTCAAAGAAGAGGAAAAACTAACTGCTGAAAAAATAAACCAAGTTATTGATGATCTTACCGAATGCCTAGAAAGCTTAGTTCAAGAATTAAAAAATGAGGTAGGAAAGTTTGCCGAGGAAATAGAAACTCTTGCAGAGGATGATAAACTATTATTAGAGGTTGAAGAATTACTAAATAAGTTAAGTGAACAAACTTCTCGACCACAAACCGAAGCCCAAATCCTCCAACCTCCCAAAAACTCCTAAACCTTAAAAAAAAAGAACCAAAAAAAATTCCCTATTTAACACTTT
>CAMKVN010001664.1:0-17214 GCA_946474995.1 Funneliformis geosporum
AGACGATGAACGGTCGATTCAAACGGGTTTGAAATATAATCACGCGGGATAGCTAGTACTTATATATAGATTTTTAAGATTTACTTTTTTGTTTATTGTATAAATTTAATAAAGTTATTGGCAGTGCCACATCGTAAAAATAAAAAAAAAAAAATTTTTTTATATGGGTTTCGCCGCCCTATCTCAGTTGGTAATAACTGAGATCTATTGTAGGTTACACTGCAATAGACCCTAGTTCAGCCCCTGGTCAAGGCAGAT
Source organism: Funneliformis geosporum (assembly GCA_946474995.1). Classification (NCBI taxonomy): domain Eukaryota; kingdom Fungi; phylum Glomeromycota; class Glomeromycetes; order Glomerales; family Glomeraceae; genus Funneliformis; species Funneliformis geosporum. The sequence continues at coordinate 259 of CAMKVN010001664.1, forward strand.
TGTAATAATTTAATTTACGAGATTTACCGATTCGATTTCGAAAATGAATTTCAGATCACGAATTTGTAGAATATGGTGACCAATTGATAGTTGTTTACATAAAGGATGGTAGCTCCCACGGCATAAGTTGTGTAAGGTCGCTTCGTCTACAAACCACCCTGATAACAGGTAATGATAGTAAGTAACTTGATGCTTAGTAAACCAATTGAGTTTGGAACCTATGTTAAGAGGCTGGTCTGTAATGAACAAGTGCTGCATTATCTGCAAAGGGTACCTGTGAGGATAGGTCAATGGTAGATACTGTATAACTTGGATTGAACAAAAGTCGTAGGTTATAGGTGGTTGAAATTGCACTGTCTTCAATCATCGTGGTGTCTATATCACAACTAGGGTTTGGAGGCCTGGGTTCGATTCTTGGGGTAATTTTGACGTATGACGAGACAACTATAGTGTAGGCTATCATCTTAAATTGTTCTTAACCCTCTTTCCAGTAGTTGTGATGAATGTGAATGATGGTCGGGTACCATATCTCTCTACCTTGCGAGTTAATTGGTTTGGTAGTCTACTCGGATATTGACACTCATTCACTTAGGTTTAACGCTAACTCAAACTGGTTTGAAATATAGCAAGGGGGGTTTATAGTGAACTGACGTGTTGTAAGGAAGGGTATGCATCCAAATATTTACCACTAGTGCGTGCCTAGTAAAAGTATCAAAAAAAAAAAAAAAAAAAATTTTTTTATATGATATCGCAATGATCTTCTTTATCGATTTTTCGCTGATCTACTGATCCGATTTGGACGAATTTTAGCTTGTTAGAATCGCGGCACTGAGGAGAATCTGAATACAGTATCGGTTTTTGGGTAGTTGGCCTACTGAAAAAATTTTTCTACACTTAAATTTCATTAAGTAAGAATTTTTGATGTAGATCGCTAAATTGCGCAAAATTGGTCTTAATAATCGCACTTCAAATTTTTACTGAATATTAGTTAGGTTTTGAGGTTTAAAACAAATACAAAACCATGTTTCTAGCATTCGTGGTTGGTGAGTTATAAGCTTTTAAAGGCAAGCAACTCTACTTGCGTTTCTTTTGTAAGCCACTGTATATTACTTTATTAAAAATTTTAAAGACCTTATAATTAAAATGTTATAAAATTTAATTAAATTTTATTAAAAACTATTCTTTTGATTTATTTAATCTAATTATTAGTATAAGTTTTATTAATATTACTTTTTTTAAAACTTTTATAAAATAGATAATTCTATTTAAAAATCATAAAAATATTTATTTTAAGTTATTTATTATAAAGACTTTAATAATTTCTTATCTAAAATTAGTCATTTACATTTTATTAGCTTTCTAGTTATAGTTAATATTTTTTAATAATAGAACTTAACGTTAAATATCTATTATATGAATTATAATATGATTCAACCTAATCTGCTTTAACACATATTTTTAATTATTTTCAGTTATTTTATTAACTAAATAATTAATTTAATTCATATTTTATTTATTTTGTAAAGCTTATTTAGTAATATAAAATAAAAAATCTTGATTAAATTTAATATCAAAATGTTAAGATAATAATAAAAAAACTGATTTTTTAATTCTTTAAAATGAGAATACTAATTCAAATAAATTTATTAATAATAATTTTAACTGTTTTATAAATTTAATATTAACAATTATTTAATATAATATACATGTATATACTATTTTTTTTTTATAATATAACAAATATATTTTATTAATTAATAATAATATAACTTAAATAAAAATCACTTTTTTAAAGAATTAAATATATTAAAAAATGATTTATATAATAATATATTTTATAAACTTTTTATTATAATAATTATTTTTTATTATATGAAACCTTTGTAAAATGAGTTAATGCTAAATTTAAACATATTTCATCCTAAAAATCATATTTGGCATTGTTAGTGATTAATGCTAGTATTGGACTCATTCCAATTGACTTAATTAGACGATTTGGACAATTGGACAATTGAATATAGTTCAATTGCGTCCAATTGTCCAATTGGTCTAATACATGCCTGTTGGATTTGAACTAAAGATGAAAGACGAAATCCAAAAAAGGCAATTAATAAACAGCCGAAACTATATTAAAACATAGTGAGGGGTATGACGAAATTCTGAAACCCGAAATTAGCCGAAACTATATTAAAAACATAATAAAAGATATGACGAAATTATTTTGAGAGAGTTTCGGCTGGCATCTTTAATTTGAACTATAACCAATTCGTCCAATTAGGCAATTAGACTTGATCCAATTCATTGTCCAATCAAATTTTTGTAACACATGATGATAAATCATAAAACCAATTTCTGATAATCTTTTTTTAATTTGCGATAATAAAAATGACTCGTAAAAAACATAAACTTAGACGATATTTTTTATTGTTAGAAGAATAATCCAATAAATATAATAATTATGCGGTTTGTCAAGATTGTATTAGGGGTTTAGGTTAAGAGGAAGTGATTAAACAGAGGTTTACAAATACAAAACATGCTTGTATAAAGCATATCGAAAGTTGTCCTTATTAGGCTGAAAGACACTCTTTAGAAGAAACTCAAGCTATAATTTAGAAAGCTATAGAATATGGTTCGAAAAAACAAATTAAACAACAATAATTATCAATAGATAATGAGGGTGAAACTGAGGTATTAACACCTCTATCAAGCACATCAATACCTTCCCAAAGTACTTTTAATTTGAACAATTTTTTTTATAAATCATCGCGTGCAAATAGCATAAGTAGCATGTCAAATATTTCATTTTGAAACTTTGTTCCCCTTGATAACTATATGTATCACAAATTGAAGCCAGAACAAATAGAAACAATTGAACATTTATTATTAAATGTTACAGTTGCTTGTGGTTTTGTTTTTCATTGGGTTGATAATCCACAATTAAAAAGCTTTTTAAATAGTTTAATCCAATGCTAGAGTTACCAGATCGTAAGCAGCATAGCGGAAGAATTCTTAAAAAAACATCTGATAACCTTACAGATATTATTCTTAATGATGCTATTAATGATGATCTTAGGATTATGCTAGCTTTTGATAGTTGAAAAATGTTTCTTGTCAAAATTTATTAGGGTCCGTTTTATTTACTTCAGAATACAATATGATTATATGAAAAGTTAAGGATATTAGTGGAAAAATATGTACCGGTAATATTATAGTAGATGAAACGAAAAAATCATTTGTTGAGCTTGAAAAAATTAATATTAAAATTAATGGATTAATTACGGACTCAGCTTTAGAAAATATTGCTGCAAGGTAATCAATAATAAATTATCTTTAATTTTAAGTTTATAAAATTATTTATTAATTTAATTGATTTAGAAAATTATTGCACCTACAATATCAGGACAAGATATTTTTGCTGTGCTTCGCATACCAGATGAATTTATGTATTGGAGATATATTTGAAGAGTCATTACGTCTAAGTGATGCTGTTAAAGGAGTTATTAGTTTAATTACTTTTTTCAGTTGGTCAAAAGTATGGTTTGAACAACTTCAAAATGAGCAAGCAGCTATTTACAAAATTCATATTGCATTAGTAACTCCAGCTACTACTTGATGGAACTCATACTATTACTGTTTTGCTAGTTTATTAAAAAAAGGGAGGCTTTACGTGTATGTATAATGCAATAAAATTTGGGTTGATGTTTGTTTTTAATTAAACAATTTTATTTTTTTTTAGAATCTTGTAACAAAAATAGATGAAAAAATTATTTCTGATGATTATGATTTTCCCGAAAAACATTTACAATGCATTTTAGATAATAATTGGTGGATTTTCATTAAAAAAATTGAAACCTTTTTAATTTCATATTGTGCAACACACTTAATAAACTTCAATGACAAAATTTACGATTACATGAAGTTCTTCACAGATTTGGTAATGTAGTTATGACACTTAAAGCATTTGATAATCAAGAATTAGTTATTACTCTTTCAAAAATTGAGTGACAATGGAGAGATTGGAAACAGCCTCTTTTGTTACTATCATTTTTGTTACTATCATTTTTGCTACATCTATTTTATCATGATACAAAATTTAATCCTGCATTAAATTTATCATTTTCTCACCTAGCAAAATGGGTTTTATATTATTATTACATATGGTTTAAGGAGGAGCCAACAGTTTTACTAGCTGAACTTGAAGAATAAGGATCAAAAAAAATATCCTTATACTAATTTTATTTCTAAGTAATTTAAAAATAATATTTTAGATTATTGGAGTTTTACAAAAAGTTAATCAAAAGAATTGTATAGGGTTGCCTAACGAATTTTTTCAATTACTGTATCAACAGCTTTATTGAAATGGTTGTTTTCAACAATGGGATGGTATCACTCAAAATGGAGGAATCGATTAAAGGTACAATATATTAGCATATTTATTTCTATAACATCTGCAAAATTAGATATAATGTTTTTTCTTTTGATATTTGAGGTGAAAAAGGTGTTAAGTTTAGCTCAGATTCGTGTAAGTATGCAAAGATAACAACAGCTTTACAAGTTAGATTATCATGCAAAACAATATCAAACAACTATAATAAGAACTTCAGATAATATAGAATTTGCAAAATTTGAAAATGATGAAGAAATTTTTGTTCTATCTGATAATAAAGATTCTGATACTGATAGAAAAATGGATGGAAATGATAATGAAAGTATAAATAATATTTATACACAACCATTAACATTTGCTAACGAATGGAGAAAAACAGTAATAGATTGGATAGAAATGATTGAAAATGAATCACAAGACCAAGATAATGAATTAGCAAGCATTACTGATACATATAATATTTTTTGTTGATAATATTGAGTAGTTACAACATCCTGCTATTGATCCGTAAGAAAAATGAGAATTAAAAGATATTTTTATAGAAAATTTAAAGTTACTAGGTTACTTGAAAGATTTTATTATTAGTAAAGCTTAATAAATAAATTTAATAAATTTGCAAATTTTGGAACTTTAATAAAGTCGCATAAAATTTATGATGTCATTTGCTAAATCATTTTTTATTGGTTAATAATTTCAGTTGGAATTGGACCAAGTTTAATTGTCTATTTGTTTATTTGAACTAAATGATACAAGTCCAATAAGTCTAATGTTCAATTGGTCCAATTATCCAATAAGTCCAATTGCCAACACTATTAGTAATAGTCTTGCTATGACGTACAATACTATACCTAACCTAATTAACAAATAGTAATCATGTCGATCACAAATCTCAACTTTCTACCATTTTTTTAATTTCTCAGATTTCACTAATTTTTTAGCGATTTCTAATTTCTCTAATTTCATATATTTCTTTAATATATTTAATATATTTATTTTTTATATTTCTTATATTTCTTTATTATCTTAAATATCTATTTCGTATTGATGTATTTTATATAAATATCTTGTATTTCTGCCTCAATAAATGGTAGAGTCGCTATCAATTCTCTAATAAATCAATAACATTCATCTCTAAAACTTATCTTTGCTCATTAAACAATTCATTCTTCTTTAAATCTATATCTATAAAGATGACCTGACCTTTCAATATAATTATTCGTATTTATTTCTTCCATAGTTTAAACGTACTTAAACTCCCTGCTAGCAAATAATCTTTGTTAACTTAACGACGAACAGTTTAAGCTTAACAGTATATAGAAGAAAATTTATTTTTCCTGGCAGTTTTCTCCCTTTCTATTGCAATGTTCTCATATCATCTTTATTAATTAATGGATTATATTAAAATTTATTATATTTTATAATTTTTTAGAAATATTTATTATTAGAATAACTACTATAAATTAATTATTATATAGTTATAAGATTTTAATTGAAAATATTTAAATATATTTATTTAAGATAAATATAAGTAAGTTATTTTTAAATATTTAATATTTAACCTACTTAATACCTATTTTTATGAATTTAAAAATTATGATTTAATTAATAAATATTATAACTTCTAATTAGATATTTAAATAAATATTATTTATTTATTTTTGTAATAGTAATTTAAATGTAAATTTATAAATCTATTCGAAATCAAAAATAATATTAAATCAATTTAAATAAATTTAAGTATAATTATAGGTAATATTTTAAAGTTTAAATTTAATAAATTACTAATAATATTATATTAAAAAAATAATTTAATAATTTTGATTGTATTATATAAAATTAATTATTTTGGTTTTATATATTATTGATTTCTATTTTACTTTAATTTTAATATAAATAGTTGTTATTATTTATTTGCACTTAAATTATTTGTTTATGATAATTGCTAAATTTATATATAAAATTAAATAGATTTATATTCTTATTAAGAACTTTTATGTTTTTTTATAATAATTTATAGAAAATGTAAGACAAAAAAAAAACTTGTAAATTATTCTTAAAGTATTTTATATAATAATTAACACAAGAACTTGGAACTTTCGAAGAGAAAATCAAATTTCTACTTTGTTTTTTCTTTTATTAACCCTTTAATAATTTTAAACCTTCTTTTACAACTGCTTCTTCTTTTTTTTTAAAAAAATTTTCTGCTTTTTCCAATTTTTCCTTTCTCTTTTTACCGTTTATATCTCATGTTTCCATTGTTTTTGTACTCCATTTACTGTTTCTTTTTTCTCATCTAATTTTTCTATTTTCTTGTTTTTTTACTTACCTTTCTATTCTATTTCTTTCCTATTTCTAATTTGTTTGATTATCACCTTTATTATCATTCTTCTTCTAGATCTAAAGAAATAAAAAATAATAAATTTTTTTTCATTTTTATCTATTTATTCTTCTACCTTCTCCATCTAATTATTGTTCATTAAAATTTTATTAGAAAGGCAAAAAAGGTAGATCTTGGCATATTGTGAAGGTATTCTTCTCTAGTCAATGGTCAATTCTATAGATCTTGATACACTATTTATTTTTGGATGCTTCTCCTTTTTACTAACAAAAAAATTAATGGAACTAAATTAATATAGGAGAAATCTGGTTCCTAGTCACGAGGATGTTCTAATCATGTTTTTTTTTTTTTTTTGGATTGTTCCAAGAATTAACGGTATAATTCCATAAAGAATCTGAAGTCTTTATTTTATTTTCTTTTATCTTAACGTTAATGGTAAAATTACTTTTAATATATACATCGATCCCTTTTTCCTAACAATAATACATTCCATGGACGAAATTATAAAAATTCCCTCTAAAAGTCCAATTTAATGCACAAACATTATTATTAATAATCTTTAATTCCGAAACCTCTGTAGTGATTATGTTAATAAGCTTAAAGAATTAATTCATTCAAAGAGGATTTTATTTGATATTTTTTTAACAAAAAGAAAACTTTAGATCCTTTGCCATATAATTCTTAAATATAATATAATTTTCACGATAAGAATGAATGTTAAAAAGAGTTATAACAATAAAATTACATATTCTGTCTTGTTTACATACTAATTTGAGCTATATAATAGATAAATATATCGGATAAAAAAATAATCAGAATCATGATATCCTCAAGCGATATTATTAGCCTTCAAACTCTTCAAGAAAAGATCCACTCGGTTTAACCTATCATAAAAGATTTTATGAATATATATATAAAATACAGTCGTGAAATAAATTATAGGACATCATACTTTAAATTGATTTTTATTTTTTTTGAGGTTATTTTGACATTCTTCTACAATTTGCTGCATAATCCATCCCGTATAATCGATTTCTTGAAGTTCGGGAGACAACTTCACCGGTAATTGTTTTATACTAGATTCAACTGAATAATCTTTATCCAGATCTATCAAAACTTTATCCTCTCGAACGAATCGATCGCCAGCCAAAATGAATGTAGGTACATTATCTGAGAGTTTTAATGCCTGAGGTATCGTAAACTTCTGACTGAGCTTGACATTTAATTGAACAGGAAGTTCCATCTCAGGCTTATCTTGTGTAGGGGAGTGTTGTAAAGTTTGTTCGGCTTTGGCTTGGCTCATAGTCCACTTTTCGCAAACTGGATTTCCCATTATATGAATCGCTTTACCTGGTACCTTCTTTAGATCTTTTTCACTTGATATTGCTACTTGATTATCTGGCTTAAGCACTACCTGATTGTCGGTTTTAGATTGATCAGTATTTTCTTTTGATGTCAATGATTCAGAAATTTTATTTTGATTAAATAAAAGGTGAAGTTGTCTTTTTAGCGATTTAACTTTATCGCTGGCGTTGACTATCTCCTCGACTTTAGTAGTTTCCTTTTCTACACTTTTCAATTTAGCTTCCCTCTGAGAAACAGTTTTTGCTTCACTTTGCTCCGATGCTTCATCAGCTGTCGTCGCTTCTAATTCATTTTGTAAATTTGGTTCATCAACTGTCGTCGCTTCTAATTCATGTTGTAAATTTGGTTCATCAACTGTCGTCGCTTCTGATTCATGTTGTAAATTTGGTTCATCAACTGTCGTCATTTCTGATTCATGTTGTAAATTTGGTTCATAAACTTTCGTTGCTTCTAATTCTTGTTGTAAATGTGGTTCATCAACTGACATCGCTTCTTTATTAATCAAATCAATTTCTGGGTCACGATGCACAAGTGATTCGTCAATTGTCATCGTTTTTGATTCATCTAACCTACAACATAAATTTATCGAAAATAATAATAAATATAAATATATAAAAACATATTATTACAAATTAAATACCTTTTTACTGATTTCTTTCGGTTTTAATGAAAAAAATACAATAATAATTAAATAGATGTAATTGTTAAAACATGGTTACAAATAATTATTGTTTCACCTACCGAATCATCAACTCCAATATCTCCAGGTGATTGTATATCATCATCAACCTTTTCATCCTAATCATCAAAAAATGATCGGGTTAGCTTATTAAGAAAATGATAAAATATCAAGACCAATCGTATGGATTACCTTTTTGACTTTATCATGTTCGGCGCGTTCAACAACATCTTGTATCCGTTCATCTTTACACTCATTCGCGACAACATTTAGTTCAAAATCTCTTTGTTCAATTCTTACAGCATCAATAAATTCCTCATTAAGCTTCCAATCAAGTTCAATTAAATCATCAAGAATAAATGGCTTCGGAGTAACAGTAAACGCGTCGATTCGTATATATTGATCGTCAACTATTGCGGAAGACTTTATACATTTTGCTTCATGATTATTATCAATATCCTTAATACTTGAAAACTTCCAATTCACATAAGGGTTATCCTTATGAACAGGAACGTTTCTCAAACGAAAACGATCGACTTTTAGAATCGAAGGACTCTCGGGATTAGTTATGATGGGATTAGCGATCTTTGATAAAGAGAAGTGAGGTGACAAAAAATAATATTTAAGTAATATATTATAAAAACTTAAGGGTTGTGACAAAGAATAGATACCTCAATAACAAAATCAGCGTTTGGTTTTTCTTTAAGATGCTCTTTTAAATAAGGATTTTCTTTGTGAAACTTATGATAGAATTCCAAAACTTCATTCTTTTCGACTAAAATCGGTTTTTCTTTTTCTTCACATTTCTTATGATAAAAGTTCACTTCATAGGGTCTATCTTCCTGCCTTTTAAGGTAAGGGTTTTCTTCTTGATTCTTATAATATGGGTTTTCTGCTTTTTTGTCGTACGGGTTTTCAACCTTCCTTGAATAAGGATTTTCTTCCTTTTTCATGTGGTAAGGGTTTTCTTCTTTTATTCTTCTTTTGTTCTTTTCCATTATTTGCACAATTTTTTTATGAATTCGATTAAATTGGTAATACAGCGAAAAAAAAAAAATTTGAAATCATTCAAAAGGAAACATTAACAAGTGAACATATGTCATAAAATGTTTTTTTTTTATGTAATTATTATTATGCAACAATACAGTTTATTATGTAAAAGATTATGATTACAAGACTGAGTTAATAAAGAATAGGTGAATAAATTGAAAAGGAAAAAGGAAATAAAGAAAGCATGAAGGAAGGAAGGAAAGAATTTCTTTTTTTTTTTTTTTTTTTTTTAAAAAAAAAAAAAAAAAAAATTATTTAAAAAAATCGGTTACGCTACTTCCTTACTAAAATACCAAAAATCTTTCGGGAAATGAGCCGACCATTTTGCCGATCATCAATCATCACCGATGAAATTTATTTTTATTAAAATCAAATTATTTTTAATAACTTTTAATACAATTTAAAATACTATTATTATTATATTATTTAATTTAATTAACTTCTTAAAATTTTATTCATTATGTTTATATTTATTTTTTATATTATAAATGGTTCCATTATTCTGTTTTTTCTAATATACTTTCTATTATTTCATCCTCAAATAAAGGAATCTTATCTTCTTTAAAGATGCAAAAAATCACTTTTTAAATTTTCAATATTCTTTTAATTTTCAGATGAAAAGTAATTAAACTAAACATTTTCATCAAATAGAATACTTTTCAATACAATTCCATTAAATAAATCTATATCATTTGGTAATAAGCATTTATTGAATCACAAAATTTATTATTAGATTTTTTTTTGTGCATTCCAACCTAAAAGAAGCACCTTTACCTACACCTATGTCAAAGGAATAAAATTTGGATAGATATTGTATTGATGATAAAATAAATAAACTTTTTTCCCAAAGATCATAATTATTAATTTGAGTTTTACCTGGAATTCTTCAAAAGAAATTATATCAATAAATTTTAACATGATAATAATTAATCATTGAATGTTAATTTGAAATTATATATATTCAACCTGATACCATATGATCATAAATTTTTAATTTTCTCACCCTCTAGTTTCTAAATATTCTTAAAAACAGAGAATTTTTTCGAAGTTTACAATCTTATTTAAGGGTCATGATATTTTAAATAAGGATTTTTTAAATTATTTTTATCAAAAGAATAGATTTTTTATATGAATCGAAAAGATTGACATGAAGTTTATGTAAGAAATAAAAAATTTCTTTGAGTGACAATGTCAATGTGATGTATAAATTTTTAGATTATAATCCATCAATATCCGCAGAAGCTGATCAACACTACACAGAATTCTAAAGGCATCATTAGTTTTTTTTTGCAAATATCAGGTGCTGTACAAGTTAAAATGGACCCTTCATCCAAAAGAGAATGTTTGAAAAATACTTAAAATGTAGTGTCACCAAAGTCTATAAATTCTTTTTAAAGAACAATAAAACCTTTTAAAGAAAATACATTATTTGATGTCAACAAAGAAACAATTATCCAAAATGCGGTGTAACCTTTCACATTGAAATAAATGAAAAAGCTTATATGGAAATGAGGCTTAACAAATTTCGTATCGCGATCAATAAAAACTTAATTATTTTGCATGCATGATTACGTATTTCGTTACATATTTTGCAAATAGTTACACATATTTTTATTTTATTTTACATTTATCTTTTTTAAATTCGTGGTCTTTTTTGACACTAATAATTTAATTATTCGAAAGACTATTTATGATAAAATGATATCTTTAAACATATCATTCTGTTTTTTTTACAAGTTGCAGAATGTGATCTTACTTTTTTTTTTATTCTTTAAAAGGATACACATTTTAATTAGATGAATAATGTAATAAATTAAATATATTGAATATTGATCAAATACGTTAAGAATTGTCATTGTGACAACTCAAATTTAGCTAAATTAAGTTAAAAAAAACTAACCTAATGAAGGAAGCTGAGATGATAATTAAGCGAAAATCAGTAGCACTTTATAAAAAAAGCAAATTCTATCAAAAATATTTAATTTATCTCTTGCTTGCAATCTATTAAAAGCTACTTTGAACCTTTCTTGTATCTGTGCTGTGATCTTATTCCAAAAAGGTGACTTAGATCTGCAAACCTTCTCCAGTAATCATTCTTAACTCGACCAAATATTGCATCTCTTCATCGGACTATTCAATTGTGGTGAGCATTTTTGTAATTTATTTGATAAGAATAAATTTAAAAATTGTTAATGTATAAGATTGAACAATTAAAGAAACAAAAATGCGATAAAATTTTCCTTATATAAAGCTTTATCGAAACATATCAGCATTCAATGAGTTGGCAAAATATCTAATTTTTTCGCAATTTTAAATTTGCACAGTTTTACAATTGAAATTTTCGCAATTTTCGCAGTATTTTCAAATTTGAATTATAGAAATTAAATAAACATTAATCACCACTGATTTAACACTGATTAATCCTAGGTTCGAGGCTAATTAATCTGTGTGCGAGCTTGTAATCTATCATCTGGTTTTCCTGACATTCATCAATGTAAACTTCATGTATGTGCGGGCCACCGAAACCGTTCACTTTGGTTGCACGTAAAGGTCCTATCTAAAAAAAATTACTGACAATTGCGAGCCTTCTGCTTTTCATATTGCACTAATATATCATATTTATGATTACAAAAGTAACAAAACTTTGGGTATTTCCTTGTACTAAATGGACCAGAATTATTCCTTAAATAAAGAGTCTACTTCGGATTATTATCGTATGTCAAAAATCGTATATTTTATAAATGTAGTATTTTTTTTTTATAGTTGCATACCTTGATAAGAGAAAAGCAGCTCGCTATCCACATTTTCTAATACTATCTCCGAAATGATTCCAATACTTTTTCTCGAACAGATTTAGCCAACAAAGGTAGCCCATTAAGCGTTTGACATATTTAAAAGGGGGAATTCCTCCTCATCACATACAATGTCATTATTTACATTATGCTTTGTTTTAGTTTTGTGGTCAACATTCGATTGTCGATACGATAGGTCTCCAGAAGCATTTCTGAAAACTTTTCATAAGTAATAAATAATGGGAAATGCTGATCTGTCAACAGACGAAACGAGTTCGGAATTTCACCAATAATTTTCTTCCCATCATCCTCTTCATGCATGCAATTGGCATCAAGTCAAGTGCCTATTACTAATGTATTCCTTCATAAACTGGGCTTTCGAAACCTTCTTTCCAGCAAGCTCCGTCGATTTTTGTAACTGGTCTGGTAGAAATTTTTTTTTTTACTCGCAAGAATAAATATTTGTCTTTTGTAAAAATATTCGTCATCGCAGTGTAAAGATGGTGTTTTGTAAAGTTTGCTTCCAGATGTGAAATGAGTAGTTTAAATACAATACAAGTAGTTTTTCCGGTCCAAAAACGAACGTCGATAAAGGATTGCTAATTATGTCGTACTCTTATCTACTTGAAATGCGAAATCGGAGCCACTTAGGATGAACGACTTGAAAAATCCTGCGAGAAAAATGATTTATTAGAAAACATATTCGTCGAATGTGTAACAGTGAACATGTGCATATTTATCCTTGATATAGGAATAAATTTGTTTGTAACTAACATTTTATTGTTCTCCAATAATCGTTCATTGTCCAAATCTTCGTAGATGAACGACGTTCCCCCATCTTCAAATAATTCCGGTAAACTAAATTGTTTTCGCTTATCTTTTGGACTGCGCACCGACGAATAATTTCGGAAGTGTAGATTTTATGAATTCTTTTATGTCAATTTGTTCCATGTTGCGTGGACGAATACGTATGGATAGAGAATCCATAATCAACTTGCCAGAGAATTTTTAAAGTTGTTTCCAAGGATTTCCACTTTATAGACAGGAATAGCGTGAGATGACCTACTTTGGAGACCATACCTTTTCCACGAACCGGATGATATCTGCCTAAGTTTTTCATGACCGTTTATATTTGCATATCGTTGAAGTCCTCATTATAAAGCATTTCTCGCATTTTTTTGATGGTACTTTCGCTAAACAGAATTTCCACGGTCCAAGCCTGTTTGTATCATTGAATTCGAATGGAAGGTGGAAATGACATCCTGGTATCTTTCTTTCGGCATTTGCTTGTTCTCTTTTCTCGATAAAAAATGATTTTTAATTTATCATTTATTTTTTTATTTATAAAAAAAAGCTTAAAGTAGGTTCGTTTTTTATATTTTTGTTTTATTAAACAGAAAAGGTAATCAAAAAAAAGCCGATAATCTATTTCTGGAAACTAACATGCGCATGATGCGATACATAGTAACTATTTATAAATGATATCATGATTTATAATCTTTTTCTGGTCTGGCCTATATAATTTTATTTATGTGTTATAATAGAAATAATATATACAGTACTGTATATATTAAAAAAAAATGCGCTATAATCTTTTTATCTTTGTCATTGCCTTCCTGTGCTTGCGTTATAAAACTTTTAGAAGGATAATTTCGTTATAAATAGTCTTCGTTTCATTCGGTCTTTTGAGAAATATAGTTTCTCTCCTTAAACCTATTTCAGAAAGCAAGCTGAGGAAATAATGTTTTTAATTATTGTATTTTATTTTATTTTTTTTATTAAATAAAATTCTATCGTTCTATTTTAATAAATAAACGGTTAATATAAATTACACTCCCATACGAAAAAGAAGGTAACATTTCTTATAATTTAAGTTTCTTTAATTTCCATTTTGATATTTATTATTATTATTCGACTTATTTAGTAAATTAAATCATGTTTCTTAATTAAAAAAGTTGACAACTCAGCCAACAATGTAGATATCAGAATGGTCATCTGTATTGGCTTAAAAAAAAAATATTCCAAATTATCACGTCAAATAAAATTAACTTATATGGATGGGATCAAAAACTTTAGATTATTCGTCACATTAAATTTTATATTGTTTCCTTCAAAATAAAAATAATCAATTTTTTAAAATTGCACAAAAATGGGCAGAAAGAATCTTTTAAAAGACAACATCAGCAACCATTCTAATTAAATTTAAAATTTTAAAAGAAACAATGGAAACGATGACTACTACAATTTCATTATATATATTTTTTTTCTCTAAAATCAAAAACATATTTTAGCGAACATCTACGAAGTCATCGATAGCTTTGATATCGAAAAGCACAAAAGAATAAATTAAAAATTTATTTAATAAAAATCGTGAAGAAAAAATTTTTCCTTTCAAAAAATATTCATCATTTTTTAAACTTATGCACAAAATCGGGAAAGGATATCAGAAACAACTACGATAAAGGGAATGATATGAGCGGCAGCTAATAGTATTGCTTGCACCAACATATATGATAATAATGGTAGCAACACAGCGATGACAGCAATAGAAACCATCAACATATTTGTCAATATTGGTGAAAGACGATGGCGAACCTGTTTTAGAGGTTGGAACTGGCCTAAAAATCATTAATCGGTTAAAATATACAATATTTCATTCATTGCAATTGTTGCTTTCATATTTTTTTAACTTAAACACTTAAACACTGCTCGTAGATTTAGATTTGGCAATTGTTCATTAATCATTTTATTAGTTTTAAATGTTCACATTCTTTAACGGCTACCTCTATAATATATAACTTTATTGATTCAAATTTAACCCCCTTAATAACATGTTATGTAATTGAAAATAGTATACAAATTTTGTAAGCTATATTTATAATTACGGACAATATTATAATAATTTAAAAAAGTATTCCTAAATTAATTATCTATCCATATACAGTGGTGGTCAAAAAAAATGACTTTTTAAAATTGTGATAGTTATATAAATATTACATTAATTAAAACAATATATCATTTTAAAGCTATTAAGTGATAAATTTTATTTAAATAAATTTATGGTATTTATTTACCATTTTTTTTTCAATAATCCTTTTATAATATCATAAATTGAATTTATAAAACTAATTAGAAGGCTTTTTTGTATTTTTTTTTTTTACCTTTATTCAAAAATCTTTTAATTTACTAAATTTTTCTAACCCATATAACTTCACATTCCTTTTAATAATTAAGCTAATAGTTTTCAATAAGTTTTAGATCTAAATTATTAAAAGAACAATCCATAACCTTTAAAATACTATTTTCAAAAAAAAATTAGTAAAATAATAAATTACTTAATAAAATAACTAAAATGCTATCTTGATAAAGAATTTTTTATATTTAATTTCTAATTATTTCAATTTTAAGTTTTTAGTAATAGTTTATATTAATCTTTATGAATGAGTATATTTTAGTAGCATTGTATACTTCCTACCTTCAGAAATGTAATCTCATTTAATGTAAAGTTTTTATCTTAATAAACTAAAATTTTTATTAAGGTATAGAAAAAGTTTTTCTTGAAAGTAATATCTTAATTATATAGTTTTCATTTGCATTTTTATTTATATATGTACAATTAAAATTGAAGAAGTTGCAAAATTGCAACATAACGATCTGACGTAGTAAAATTGTCATTTTTTTTGACCACCACTGTATGTTAGTTGAAGCTCAAAAAGTAATATTGATTTCTTTTTTTTTGATTTTCTGCCAAAGTGGTGCATCATCTATAAAACGAATATATTATAATAAAATTATTAAGAAGTTCGTTTATTACCAATTTTATTTTGAAGAAAATGGTATAGCATTTCATCCAACGTATTATATCATATCACAAGCGCTATCACTTTGATATTCAATAGAATATAATAAAAAACAAGTATTACCTACCATAAGTAATGGCATCATCATCATCATACTCACTATCAACACAATCATTTTCAGGCCAGATGACTCTCTTGTGAGCCAGATCTTTTGGTTAGGATCATAGAACCGGGTAGGGTAACACATCGGTTAGACATTGTTAAGCTTAAATTGTTCATCGTTAAGTTAACAAAGATTATTTGCTAGCAGAAAGTTTAAGTACGTCTAAACTATGGAAGAAATAAACACGAATAGTTAAATTGAAGGGTCAGATCGTCTTTATTGATCTAGATTTAAAGAAGAATGAAGTGTTTTATGAGCAAAGATTAGGTTTAGAGATAAATGTTATTGTTTTATTAGAGAATTGATAGCGACTCTGCCATTTAGCAGGTCAAAGATATAGAGTATTTATACAAAATAAAATAATAGTAAATAAAATATGATA
>CAMKVN010001665.1:0-17212 GCA_946474995.1 Funneliformis geosporum
ATATAATAAATATGATAAATATAGATCATCGGTCAAATATGACCAATCTGTCATATTTGTCAACTAAATCAGATGATTGCTGCAGTTACAGATCACAGCTTCAATGTTTATCACGAATCTTTGTTGTGATTCCCTGAGTTTAGTCTTAGTATTATTAATTTTTGTGAATTTTATTTGATTTACAAATCAGACGTAATAATATTCAAAATCATTTGCGGTTGATTTGTTCAATTGTAAATAATTTGTTATAAAAATATTTTTTATTACTTTATCTTTAATTTTTATATTTATTTATTATTACCTACTAAACATTTATTTGTTTTCCATTCCATTATTTTAAAATTTTCATTATAACAAGTATCATTATCATGTATTATAATATTACTAGAACATATTGATTTAACATTTATATTATTATATTCTATTAAAATATCTTGAATTATTTCTTCAAAATAACATTAATTTTGTCTTTTCATTATTCTTTACAAGATCATTATAAAATAGTTTTTTTACTATTCTTTTTTCAAATTTTATTTTATATTTTCTTTTTAAGACATTTCATCAAATGATATCATATTACATAAAATATCATATAACTTCACTTTTTAATCACTATTATTTAATATTGTAAATATTTACATCTTAAATATTCAAATAAAATATATTTTGCAATGTAAAATTCACTTTTATTATATTTCTTGTAATTTTCTTATTAACCATTAAGTTCAATAAATAATACAATACTAGATTACATAATTTATTTTATATAAATAATTTGTTTAATTGCTACTTAAATTATTTCAAGTATTATCTAGTAACTAAATTAAGATATTATTATTGACTAACTAATATATTTACATCAAAGTTCTATAATTCAATTTGCTAAATGGATCTAACTAACTTAAAATATTTTAGTAAAAGATGTATTAGTAATAAAATCAATATCATATTTTCAATACCATATTTCAATTCCAATTATACTAATAATTATTTTTATTTCTTATAAGAAGTATTTTAATTATATATTTATATATTTTTAGAAAAATAATATACTTGTACAAAAGTTTAATTTATAATAAATCAATCTTCTTTTAAAGATTTCATAATACTTAATAAGAAATTTCTACAATTGTTAAAATAAAATTACGATGTTATAATACTGAATATCTTATATTAAAAGATTTATTTAATAATATAATTTTACTTGTATTAGATTTACTTAGAAATTTTGCTTTTGTATTTGGATAATATTTTTTAAATTTTAGCAAAGAAATTTTATCAAAATACCATTATATTTCTTTTTGATATTTTCTTTATGAGCTAAATAATTATCTAATTCTAGAAATCATTAAAGTAAAACTTTCAAAATTTTCATTTACTTTAGAAATATTTTACAGTTACTTATGTAAAAGTATGTAAAAATATACAGAAGCAAAGTAAATTGTTAAATATGAATAATATTTTAATCTGATATATTTGAAAGATAATAGATTTAGAGAAAATTTTGCATATGCATTTATAGGTAGTATGAGTATTATACATAAAATATAACAGTTTAAAGTGTTTATTTTCTATTATAATATTTTCAAAAATATACATTTGCTTATTTCACTATAGATTACTAATATATTTTTATTACAGTTAAATCCATCTCTAAGAAAAAAAGTAAATAAAAGGCTGATTTTATTTTACTTGCAATAAAAATATTTAAAGGATAACTAGGTCATCTTTCTTTATATTTAAATACTATAAATAAATATATTAATTTCAATATTATGATGAATCTAACTGTTTAATTTTTTCATTTATTAATGCAGATGATCCTATCAAAATTCTTGTTTGTAATTACACTTATCATAAATCCTGTTATAGTAAAAATAGATTTAAATGCTTGCATTGTCTCTTATTTATATATAATAGCATTTAATGATCATGTTAATCTAAAAATTGATATGTATTGTGATGATAATGATGAAACCGAACCAGTAATATATATAGCAAATTCATTAGATGAAGCATTACAAAAATATAAAAAATATAAAAATTTTACATAAATCAATAAATTAAACTATTTATTTTATTTTCGTATTTTTAATTTAATTTGCAATTAAATAGTTTAAATATAATAGTTTAAATAAATAGTATATTTATTATTTTGATTAAATTATGAAATATTTACGATATTAATTATAACATTCATGCAATAAAATTGGCTAATCAAGTGAAAATCATTCTAAGAAGTAGCAGTAGCTATATTTATTATATTTGTTATTTTCATTATATTAATTAGTTAGTTCATATAGTTCATATTAGATAGATCTATTATATTTATTATTTATTCATATTTATTATGTACACTCCCTTACAAAACGTATCCAACCACCCTAAAAACTAAAAACAAATCGGGTTTTGATATAAATTTATATCTATTATAATATTTGAAGTATAAAAAACTATTTGAAAGTGTTTTTCACTTAGTAAAATTTTGCAAAAATATTTGATTCTCAATGTGAAAATTTTTCTGTCTTTTTAATCAGATCAATTATAGTAAAATGAATGCTAAAAGTCAATTCTTTGACTAAAAGAAGGGTTATATTTCAAAAATCAGAAAGATCAGATCAGTAATTGTTGAAAAATCTGCTTTCAAATATCGATATCGTTAATTTTTGTGGATTTCCTATGTAGATCATCATTTTTACCAAATTTTGATGATTTTTAAAAGCAGATTTCTCGTTAACTATGGTCCAATCTTTCTGATATTAGGAACATAAGCTATTCTTTAGATAAGGAATTGACATTTGGCATTTATTTTGCTGTTACTATTCTGGTTAAAAAGTTGAAAATTTTGCCATTTTGAAAATTGATTATTTTCACAAAATTTTACTATTAATTATGTAAAAAATACTTCTAAATAGTGTCTTACACTTTAAACTTTAAAAATAGATATAAATTTAAGCTTTTGATCAACCAATTGACATCGATTTTGACTGATCACTTGATCAACAATATTTTGATTATAAGAATTCTTTATATAAGATTTACAATAATTTCACTCAAAATGTTTTTATTTAATTAGTGAAGAAGAATGTTTAATATTATAATTTTCAATTATTATTTCCAGAAATCAACTTATTTGCTTGATTCGTATCTTGTCTTCTATTGTTTCTATTGTTCTATATGATACTACACAACAGCTATATAGTTATATATTACATCTATTATAGATAGTAGTACCAGCCGTGACAAATTCTGGAGTCGACTCAGTCAGTCGTTAGAGACTTTTCAGTCGAGTCTCTCATTTGAAATTAGCGACGATAATTGTATTATTAATATTCAAAAATTTTTAAAATTTAATTAATGTTGCAAAAAGATAGATAATTATAAGTTTCATCATAAATAATGTTGACAAGAATCCCATTTGACTAAAAATTTGAAGTTTTATTTAATTAAAAATTTCACAATATTCTGACCTTATATCAAATTTGGGACAGCGACTCAGTCATGGCTCAGTCATTGAAAATTCCGAAGTTGACTCTAAATAATTTTTGCAGAGTCGACTCAGCCGTCGACTCTGACTCCAACGGCTGGTACTACTAATTATAGATCATCGGATATTTCGTCAGATTTGTTAACCAAACCAAATTACATGATTGGCTATTGAATATCGGCGCAGCAGTGATCATGCCTTCACCGTGACCAATAGCATCACTAGGAACAAGAAATGAAGGTTATTTTCAATAAATTTTAACTTTTTATGCAGTTAAACCCAATTATCTTATGCAAAATGTAATCCTCATATCCGATATTAATCATATCCGTTTATTAGTTGCAAAAATTTACGGGTCGCATTATTTCTAATTTCAGAGAAATAATTTCATTCGCAAACGTTGCCAACAGAGTCAATTTGTTTAGGGATTGTTGTATTTATTCAAATTAGCAGGGTTAGGTTGGGAATTGGACAATAAATAATTTATATAATTGGGTATTTGGACATTATTTAAATGGGTATATATAGTATTCAATTGTTAATTAAACATTATTTGAGTCCAAAAATATGTCCAATTGAATATTTTACTTATTCTGTATAAGAATTACCGGATGTCAATATATAAATCGTTACTATTAGGGATGGGAAAGTTCCAAATTGGAGCGACTCAAGTGTATTCCCTTTTTACATTACATTGAAGTAATAATTAATTGATAATTTTGATGCAAATGGAAATAAATGTATTAAATTACAGAATGAGTTTAAATTTGCGAATATCCAATTTAAGACGATTTCGTAACTGAAATTCAGATTTTGTCTGAAGTACAATAACCTCATATCTGAAATTGGAATTAAAATGTTACGCATAAATTAACAAAATATCTGAATTCAAACGACGGATATCAAAATTGATCATTTATTTATTTTTATATATTGTTAGCTGGAGGGCTAGAAATAAAACTTAGACGAAATAATTCAGTCCTTCGAATTAATCACAATAACTTTATCACAATCACGCCTGTATGAAGACACGGTAAAAGGTAATAAATAGTAAATGAATAACAAATATCTTTATTGAACTCTTGGTTTATTCACAAAATCCTTTCTTTCAACTCAAGCTATTTATATAAAATAAACTGATAGTAAATAATATAATAATATGATAAATATATCTAATATAATAAATATCATCGGCTAAATCAGGTGATCACCACAGTCACCGGATCACGGCTTAATTTTTAACAATAAACCGATAAATTTTTTTGTATTAAATTTTTATCTTTATTTATTTTATTTATTTTTCAGGATTTATTAATTTTTTATTTAATTTATTTTACATTTTTTTCAATCGTGAGATTTTAATATTCGAATATAAATATGTAATTTCAAATCATTAATTTTTTTCATTTTTTTTTTCATTGAACAATATAATAGGATACCCTATATACGAAATTAAGAGGAACAGCTAGAATCTCGAAATATCCAATAAAGTCAAAAATGCAATTGAATTCGAAAAAAAGTGAGCATCACTTATATAAACGAATTTGCGGGAAAATAAACGGGACAAACGGGACGGGAGAATTTTGCGCTGGAATGTTTGAAAGGAATCGCCACATAAATTTAAATTAATTAAATTTGTATTTTTATTTGTTATTTTTTTTTTAGATACTTTAAAAAAAAAACAGAATAAGCGACAGATCCTACAAATCAATAAAAACGAATAAACATTTCCCTATTGCTACTAAATGTTTTGAAAAAATATTTTCACGTTATAACTACTTTGGTTACGCATTTGTTTTTTTTTAGATTAATCATTAAAAAATTTCTATATATCTTTAATATTTTGTTTTGTTGATCTGATAAGAATAATAGCAAGTTGTGAAATTTTCACACAAAGATACTTAAACTCGCGCTTGTTCTTTCCTTGACTTTTTTCTTAGACTGGGCATTAAAGTCCAATCATCATGGGTTTTAAAATACTTATTGACCTAACAATTTATTTTCTAATGGTTAATAAATCGAAAATTAAATAACATAAAACATAATAAAAGAGGAGGATTAATTAATTACCTTAGTGGAAATTATAACAAGACCGATAATTTCAATTAAAACTGATGCAACACAAACGGCACTTAATGTTCCAGCAATAATACGGTCATTTTTAAAATTATCATAAATTTCGCCAGCGTAAAGCCACCCACCGTAACACCACTCGAAAATTTTATACAAACCAAATTCAATTCCTAATAATGAACTAAGGAAGAACATTCTGAAATAATTTAGACTATCTAATCTACAAAAGAAAATTTAAGACAAAGTTAATATGAATAACTAGAAAAAGAAAAAAGGTTTAATTCGATATTTACTTAAATGCTTGATATAGGCCTCGATGACCCACAAAGAAATGGAATAATGGCCATGCACATATATATACAATAGCTTTTATGATTGGTTTAGTGATTCCATCCTCATGTTTTGTAACTGAGGTAACGACGACAGCTGCGAGATTAAAGGCCAAGGTAACAATATAAACTAGAAATGAAGAAATTAAAAAATATAAACAACCAAGCCATATTTTAATGTAAAACAGACAGAAATCATAAATAATACATTACATAACCATAATTTAAATGACTGTTCTACAATACGTCTAAAATCACCGTCAACAATATCTGCTTGGATATTAGGATAGCAGCATGACGTCCTATAATATATAAATTTAACTCTAATTTTTTCAAAAAAGTAAACTGGTGAAAGAATGATAACGTACCTGTTATTTTTCTTAGTTTCAGTCATACTAAAGTTTAAAATTCGTATTTCAAGTAATATAAATATATATATTTTCTCTGAATTCTTGAGAAAAACTGTTCTCTATTTATATAATAGTGGAATTACCATTGAATTATGCAATTGATAAATAAGGTTACGCAAGCTTGAAATTTTATATCGTTATTCCGCGGAAATAATTTTATCGATTAAAAAATCAAAAGATAAGTTCGAAATATTTTCTAATGATGTCAATATTTTTTTTATAATGCAGTTTGTCAACTTATCATTAGAGAAAGAAGATTCTTATCCCACATGAAAAACCTCACAAAATTTGCTTTTCTATTTAAAAATTAGGAGATTTAACGCTTTATATGATTGAATTCAATATAGATAAAGGTCAGTAGCTTTCTTTAAATAATTAAAAATTATTTATACATTGAGCTTCTTGCCAAGTTCGGGTCTTACATACAAATCATCCCTGTTATCTGATTATCAATAGAAGATGCCAAGGATGATGATGTTTTATATGCGAAATGCTCACTTGGGATATGCCAAATGACCACTTCGGATTGTCCATGAAACGTTTCAAATATTCATATCAAAATTCCGAAGATCAAATTCCCGGCGGGTCATAATCCCGAAGTCATAATCCTGAATGACCATAATCCCGAGGGGTCAAAATCCCGAATATCATAATTTTAAAATTATAATATAATAATAGTTTGCTAATTGCAATATTCGATTTGTATCGCACGACATATTAAATTTTTATTAATGATTTTAAACTTTTATGAGATATTGCATTGTATGATTTAGCAACTTTTATCGATGGTTTGGCAAAATATTTAAAAATGGTCATGGTGAAGATTTTCGTTAAATTTTAAAAGCAAAAATTTAAAAATCTCAATATACTTCGTTAAATATTTCATAAAATAATATTCGGGATTATGGTCACTAGGTCGGGATTTATGACCCTTCGGGAATTTTGATCTTCGGGATTTCGTACCAAACCATTATGGGGAGCCGTACAAAAATAATTTCGAAAGCTCGAAACGACAATTAATGATCATTTCGGATATTCCCAAATTGGAATGCCAATTGGAATATTTCAAATGTGATGATCGTTTGGAATATGCGCTTGGCAATTATTCCAAATGATCACTTCGAATTATCCCAAATGGATGCTTGGTATATCCCAAATGGTCACTTCGCCGAATGATCATCTCGGATATTCCAAAAACCATACAAAAGACATACTTCAAATTGCACATGATATGTTCCGAATGGAATAACTATTTAGGATGCTCGTTATTTGTCGTTGGATTAGGGATGGAATCGATTCTAATCGAAATTTTTTATGGAGAAATGATTCTTTGATCAAGATATTAGATCTAGAGATCAGAATCATTTTTTCGTTTCGATCGATTAAACCTATTTTATGGAATTTAATTTTTCTTTTTTTTTTTCTGGTTCGATTGTTTCGAGAATTAGTATTTTACTTATTTTTGACCATTATTTTCTTGGAAGTACGCGATTTCGAACGATAGATTTTCAAATGTTTTAAATTTTTTTTTTTTTTGATGTCATCTTTTTTCTCAAATACGCCAAGGATCGTTTAATCTACGTTTAGTTTTACTTTACGCTACTAAACATAGATACCATTTTTTTTTATTCGATTTTCGATTAATCGATTCTAATTTGATTTTCGAATTCATTCGATTTTGATAGAATCGATTCCAATCCCTAGTTTGGATCATTTGGATACATAAAAAGTCATAATGAGGATCCTAAACGATCATGTGAGATATTCGAAGTGGAAATCCTCATTTGGATTTCTGAAGTTAGCCATTTGGGATAATCATTTCGGGCATTAACTCATTTGGTCTAGAAACAGTTTTTAGAGTACATACTACACGCGGACAAAATTATATCAGTGATTAATCTTTGGATAAAAGTAATTGTAAGTAGATTAAATTTATAGTTAATACTTTCTTCATTCTTTTTTATTTTGCAAAAGAAAAATTTTAAATAAAATAAACATACAAAATTCTCTTTCGTTGCGATTTTGGCAACTTCGGCCTTGTGTGTAATTCTTGGAAAGAATTAATAAACCTACTTTTCATCAAAAATAAAATTTGTTGAGTTTAGTTTATATAAAATAGAAATAAGGTAAAGGATATGTATTATTGAATTATTCAAAATCATTTGAAACCTGGTATAAAAATTTTATCAATATTCCGCAAATTTATAAAGAAAATTGGGTCCCATGTCAAACGATCCACTCATGTTACACAAATCATCCAACGTTATGAGATAATTTTTTTTTTTTTTTTTTGATAATAATTTAATTTTTATACTTTAGGTCTAATTTAGATTTTGACTGAACACACATTTGAAATTTATATATACCACCATTGACCAATAACTATTTATTAATTTATAATTTATACTTAAATAAAAAAATTATTATTATTCGATCCCTCTTTGCTTTATCGCATTGATATTGAAAAAATTCAAGTTCGTCCATACCATATTACTAAAATTGTTAACAATAATATTTATGGTGATACATTATTGAATTGGCTATTATGTTTTCGTATAAAAAGGATCATATTCAGAATTGATACAGATGCAAGATTAGGATTTGTTATGAAAAAATTATATTGATTTTTTCGTTTATTGTTTATTTAATAATTTCATGCTTAGTTTTAGACCTATGTGAAATATTCTCAAGTACTGTCATAATTTATTATCTATCAAAAATCGGAAAAATTACAGACGCGAATGAAAAAAGGAAACTCCTTCCTTTTAAAGGAGAGTAAAATAGGGATGGGGATCGACTCGTCGGTTCAATTTCGGTTCTTCATCGGCTTCGGCTCATTAAAACACAAGTAGAACATGTGATGAAGATCAATTAAAAAATTTGATGGTCATCAAACGATAGTTGTTTGTAACCGGAGATTCATAATCTGCTAAATTTAAAATCCGTTCCAGAATCGACTCATTTTGAGCCGATACCTTCCCTAATTATTATATAATGTAAGTCACATGCCCAAGCTTTTTTTGATGGTGTGTGCGGGTTTTTAATTTAAAACTTTTGGTCAATCATTATTATCTGATGGATGATTCAGAGCCATGATAGAATCATTGAACACACGCCTTCTATTCATTGATTTATTATAAATTTTTAGAACTAATATATTGCTAAGTTTATTGAAAACCAATCTTACAAATTTATAATTTGCCAATTATAAGAGAGTAAGTATTCTATTTTACGGAGTGGATTTTTGTTGGAGGAGATTATTCTCATTAATTCTTAATGTTAATAAATGCTGCATTAAATATTACTCTTTACGTCTTTTGAAAAATCTATCATTATATCCAATTTCATCCGCAAATTTCATTGAGGTCTTTCATCCATGTGTCAACATAATATCGTCGCATATTCATTATTTGCAAGAATCTTGAATATAGTGAAAGTTGCTAGCTATACGAGAATGTAAGTACGTAATAAAACATTTATTTGGAGAATAGCATCATTCTAGAATATTTTGTTAAGGAAAATAATTGTTATTTCAAATTTCTTGAAATGAATGTTTAACATCATCCATGAATTTAAAGTCTGTCGTGCAATTCTTTTAATAATAATCGACAGAAAAATAAAAATAAAAAATTAACTTTTGAATTTACAACGAGCTTTTCATTTTCTATTATATCTCTGTTTAGAATATTTTACGTTAAATATGTTTTTTTTAAATGATGATTTTTTTATTTCATCATCATTTTTATGCCTTTTCGTTATCTTTTTATTATTTATACTTTCGCTCTTTTGCTTTCATACTTTAGGACTGTTTTCTTAAAATTGTTCTTGTTTAAAAATCATTTTTTATGACGAACATGACGAGCTAAAATTTAGCAGAATAACCTAATTAAAGTATACTAAACTAAATATATTTTTGCTACTTTTATCACGATTATTTCATATTTTTACTGTGTGTTATTTATATTTTTAGGTACGTTAATTAATGTATATAATCACCTTATAATAAATTATCATCGTACTGCTACACTTGCAAGTTATATTTGATTTTTGGTGTTATACCAGAAAGAATAATTTCGGTAATTAAGTAAAATTAGTAAGTGTTAGTCTATCGAATAATTATCTAAAACTCTGCTCTGAAGTAACGTATCTAGAATCTTCATCAAAATAAGATATTTTTTTCAACTATTGTTATATAAAATGATTAAATGTGTTGTTACGATTTGTTGATTAAGTTATGATAAGTACTAAAGAATTAATTAAATAATCGACCACCACCCGTTATTAAAATATTGAAATATATATATACATGTATATAAATGATACTTACAGACTGATACGATTTGAAATCAAAAGTAATGAAAACTAAAAACAAAAATAATAATAAAAATAAATATAGTATATATCCGAATAAAAAAAAAATATTAATTAATTGTAATTGTATATTCACTGACTTACTTCCCTTAATTATAAAATGGGATGAGAATTTTCCTAAAAAAAAATGAAAGGAAAATGTAGAATTCACCCAAAAGTCACTTCTGATTACTTATCATAATTCTAAAATAAGAAATTTCCTAAAAAAGCAAAAAATCCACCCAAAAATCGCCTCTTACTAGATCTGAATAATCTGAAAGTTTATCAGTTTTATATTATAAACTGAACCAATTAATCTGAAATTTAGTTACTATGGCAGTTTAGCCGAGAGTTGTTTTAAAGGTCATAGTATATTTTTCACATGTAACGCTCTTAGAATAAAATTAAATTTTGGTCACTACATTTATCTGAATCTCGATAAGATCTTTTTTAAGGTAACACGTATGTTGCCTTTAACTTTCTCACTATGACTATCATTACGAACTTTTCAAATTATCAAAAGTTATTGTAAAGTTTTATTATTAATGATCATGTATTTTAGTTCTTTATTACAAATTTATCAAATATTTATCTATTACACTCGTTGCGAAAATTTCCACTCAAAGAAAAACAAAAAGGCTTGGGTAAAATATTTTTTATGGTATATAAATATATTATTAAACTGATTCCAAGTTTAACGTCATTCGAATAATTTATATTATGTAACATTGCATTGCATTAATTGATTACATCATTAAATTTACTTTTTTAAATATATCAACCTTTCGTTCCTTTCTTTATTTAGATTTTTAAAATATTAACATCAAAAATAAAATAAGAACAGACCAATAAAGCCACGGCTTCTATCATTACTTTGGAAAGATTATTTGTAATTCGCTGCAACTTCAAACAGTTTATTATAAGTGAGAAAAAAACATTTTATAGGCATATTAACGAACTTGTTTTAGTCAAATGTCGTTTATTTTAGAAGTATTTTCGTTTTTTTTTAAAAAAAAGATGATCTGTTAAGGATTTGAGTTATTACGGCAAGCCTTGGTATATATTTGGATGAAACAGATTTGGATTTTGGGATGATGAAGGTCGTGGCTTTAACTGCTTTTTCGATTGGAATAAGTTGTCATCTATTTGTGTTCTTTGGAAGGTTTGTTAGTTTGAGCAAGCATTTTGATTTATCTCTAATATCATTATTAACTAAGTATAACAATAGACCCTGATATGTTATATAACATGCTTTGATTAATGAAACCAAAGTTTGTTTGTTTTTATTCAAACGAAAAAGGTAATTCAATTTCTTTTTTATACTGCAATTATTAAAAAAAAATCAATGATGATCTGGAGGCAGGAATTAGAGTCATCACACATGGCAAGTGGACACAGTTACGACTAGCCTTGGGCATATGGTCGGATGAAACTGATAGATTCCCAATGTCATGTAACATGCGTTGATATGTAATACCACAAACTGTGATGTCATTTATTTGTTTCAACAAGAAACAAACCTTTGTCAGTATTTTTACTATACTAACATGCATTTTTTAATGGACTTTGAGTCCAATTTTCTTTCCCTCATAGGAACGATATTTCAACTAAAAAGTTGTAAATATCAAACCTGAAATTTATCGAATGGTTCAGGATATATTTATACATTTATTTCAGAATGTGGGATTAACGATCATCATCGTACGAACTTAATTCGAAAATTTGTATTACAATAATCGCCGCCATATTGAAATACTGCAACGTGGTGGTGGCTTTGGGTCTTTATAAAAATTTTACCTCTTTCAAAGGTGAGCTGACGCTTATTTTATGTTATGTATAAAAAGGACGAGTAAATAAAAATTTCCTGTTGATTAGATTATTTAAGTTTTACATTAATATAAGTAACCTCGTTCATTTATAGCATAACTTTAATGATTAATACTTTTAAAATTCATTGTATTTTGAAATTTTTTTTTCGCAGATTGGACATTTAATTCATTTAGAGGACAATGAACAAGACTCAGAATTAATTTGATTGTTGATAAACATTTTATGTATACTATATAATATATTTTAGTTTCATATATATTAAAATAAACGATTTATTATTATTTTATTTTACTTTATTGGGGTTCGCTTATATTTTTATCTACAACGCTCAAATAAACACATCACATTACATCATTCTAATTGGTCGAAATCCAGGTTTTGTTTTGCGATTTTTAGTATCGCTTTATTTTTAAAATCATGTTATTAATAAGTAAAATTATAGTATTTACTAGTTGTTTAATTGAATCCATAAATTATTTTTATTTTATTTTATTTTTTATTATTTTTTTTTATTTTCGTAAGGAATGTAATTATAATAATTTATTGAAGTGATTACAACGATGTTTGATATAACAAAACAAAAATTAGCGTGTCAATTTAAATAAATGGATTTACGAAGGATAAAAGAGGATAGGTTTATTAACAAACATAAAATAAACTTCAATCCTATCTAAAAATTAAGAACGAAACGAGTCATTTTTATAATAAAATTTCTCTCCCATGGCTTTGTTACGGATCTCCCTTAAAAACATCAATCAATTATGAATATAATTGATCCCTCATCATTTTGACATATATCAGTCCATTGGGTTGAGAGTAGTATGATCAATAGTAGGAGGAAACTTAAAAAAATTATTTAGACTTTTATTGTATAACGCAATATGACGAAAATATAACAATAGTTTCTTATAAAAAATAGAATCGATTTTCCTAATTATATCATTAAAGTCGGACTTAAACCTTGTAATGACCTTTACTATGGCTATTGTGAGCATCGAAATGTCTCTAGATCATTTTAGTTTTGCACACATGGGTTGTAATGTAATCTAAGAAAATAAAATCTTTAGAAAAATTTAAAAAACTTAGATTTTAATTACAT
Source organism: Funneliformis geosporum (assembly GCA_946474995.1). NCBI lineage: Eukaryota > Fungi > Glomeromycota > Glomeromycetes > Glomerales > Glomeraceae > Funneliformis > Funneliformis geosporum. Next base: position 13,579 of record CAMKVN010001665.1, read on the forward strand.
TTTCATTTTTATTACATTTAAATGTAATAATAAGGTATTAATTAATTTCAGTCGAAATTTTTTCAGAATCAGGTTTTAGATATGTTCAAAATGTTAACTCGCAATGTCGGTAATGTCGGTTACTGCGGTACTCGATCCAGTAGCAATTTAATATTTAAACATTACATCACGAAGTTCTAAGACATTGTTTTCGTGTAAGATATTAGACATCTAAATTCTAAAATTAAAAATTAGTCAAAATTAGATTGATAAATCAAAAAATCGTTTTTTTTAGAACAAATTACTAGTGAATTATTATAGGGCGAATAAACGATACAGTAAAATTTGCTACAAATACTTTAAAAATAATTAGTTTGAAGCGATTCACGGCCTTCAACAAGAAATCAAAGATTAAGTTTAAACTGAAGTCATATTGTGTATGGCTTATTCTCGCTAAAGTTATTTATTCCGAAAAAGACTATTTTACACCTCGATTATAGATGAATATTTGTATAAGTTTTACATGAATCTGCCTTTTTTTTTTTTAACAATAATTTACTTTTTTAACAAATAATTAAAATATAAGAAAACTTTTTTAACTTTAATATTCTAAATTTCAATATTTATTTGACTCGTTAAGATTGTCAATCCATTAATAAACTTTTATTATCTTATAAATAATAGTGTATAAAATACATTTAACATTTAAATATGTATGTATAGTTAATTCAAATGTTATCGTAAATGCAATGTATCTCCGTTCTTAAATTTCGAAATATCATCCATATAGTTGAAAATAAGTTATTTGTCACATCAAATTAATTTAATCACTCTCAAAATCAGTAAGACTAAATCGGTCGGTTGAATAAATAAAGATTATTAATGCAGATATAATTTATAAATTTTGTATTCATTGCGATCTTAGAAAGAATCAAAGTAGCCTGAAATACGCATCGAAATAACAATCCTTTAGTTAATTCGATTCAACTTAAAGTTCCAGTTTGAAAATCAAAAATCGGCAAAATCGAATCGACATTAATTTTTTCAATCTTTTTAAGTATAGAACAGTCCAGTTATAAAAAAAAAATTTATAAACAATATTAAAGACAAATTAATTAAATGTTTATGTTTCACAAATTGTGAGCTTTCACATGACAATTATTTTTTGATTTTTCGATACAATCTTTTCTTAAATTATTAGAATAAAATAAATTTAGTTTCACTTTGCTCACTTATGAATTCTTCATCAACTTTTTCATGTAGTATTTTTAATAATAATCGAATTAATTTTTAACAGTGAGTGTTTCGACTTCATAATTTCTTTAAAGCTTCAAGATTTCGTCATTTAGCACGTGTCGTTGTTGAAAAGATATATTTAATAACAAACTGGTTAGTATTTTTACTTTTTAGTAATTTTCGTTACAATTTCGTTTAAACTTTATACTTAGCTTCTTTTTTTTTCTATCGATTTTGTGCAACCAATTTTTGCCAATTAATCGGACTAATGGATCATTAAACGATTTTGCCGATTTTTATATTCAAAACCGTTATTACAATTGACTTTCGACTTTACGACTTTCGATTCCAAACCCTACTATAAAAAGAACAGAATAAGCCAAAGTTTCCTACACATCAACTAAAATTTCCCTATTAATTTCACATTGGTACGAATTTATTTTTATTTAACTTAATAAAAAGATAGTTATACATATATATAATGATTATCGTCGCATTGTGAGAGTAGTTATAAAATATGACATTTAATCATCATATGAACAAATTTCTATTTTTTAATATTTTTTTGTTTTGGTGATTGGATAAGAGATAATAGCAAGGTTCGAAATGTTTTCACAAAGAAAATACTTAAACTCGCGCTTGTTCATTCCTTGATTTATTCTTTCGACGGGGAAATAAAGTCCAATCTTCATGTGTTTTAAAATGCAAATAGACCTAACAATTTATAATGGTTTGTAAATCAAAAATTAAATAACATAAAACATAATAAAAGAGAAGAATTAATTAATTACCTTACGGAACATTATAACATTACAGCTAAGTTCAATTAAAACCAAAGCACAAATGGCGCAAAATAATCCAGCAACAATATGTTCATTTTTAAAATTTTCATACATTGCTCTTAATCCACCTCCTCCACCGTAAAACCACCCTAAAATTATAAACAACCCAAATGCAATTCCAAAGAATGTATTAAGAAAGAAAAATCTGAAATTTTTTAGACTATTCAATCTACACAAACATCAAAATGAGAACAACATCCAGTGGTTTGATGAGTTGGAAACCCGATATAAATCTTTCCTTATTTTTCTGGATATGGAAGTAAATCTTTAAAGATTTGAGAAATATTCCCCTCAATTGAATTAACAAATTCAGAAAATATCATTTGGATTGTTGTCTTTGGTGGAGGTTTATTTTTAGTAATTCGTTCCATTTCTGTAGAATACCTTTCATCGACATTAACATTCACATTCCCACTAATAGTTCTAAGAGATATGGATTCTGGTTCTTCCATCAGATCATCAGTAATTATGTTTGTTGGGATTGGCAATCTTTTTAACCTTAATCGAACATTGTTAGCAACTACTGAAGTAAGGAGAAACAATTTGTGTGGAGTAAATGCATCAAATCCAGATAAGTTCATCGATCTTGGTTCTTGCATAAGTTATACCACCAATGTATTATTAAAATTTCTCGGAGATTTCCCGTAAATCCCTATTTTTTTTTTTTTGTTAGTAATATTAATGATATGTGATAATATTATAAACTTCAGAGTACATAAAACAATAAGTTTACCAATGAATTGGCCAAGAACCGTGTAAAATTTTCAACATTTGAAAACTAATTAACATAAATTAATGCGTCAAATATTAGCTAAAATATAAAAGTATTTTTTTTTATAAATTTTTTTTTTTTAAAAAAAATATATATATATATATAAAATACATCTGCGGGTTCTCTCATGTCCATTAAAAATGTTGTCCAATCCTGATCAATATCGCCAGTTTGGTAAATAATTGGTCTTCACGCCAATAAAAGGCCATTCCTTGTCCACCTGAAGACACACAATTCACATATTCCGCGGGTTAGTCTTGCTCATTAAAAAAAAATCATCTTACTTAATAATAACTTACAATGGGTTTTCACAAAACTGAAAACAACGAATAAAAGCCTACGCCAAAAGCTCCTATCTATATTATGAAATATGGTTTAATAGACTTAGTAATAATAAAATAATCCATAAGAGAATTTAAAATGTACTTTATGTTCATCAGGGTTTCCTTCGGCAATTTTCTTCAATCGATTCCAATCTTGAGGAATGAAATCGAGACCATCGTTCTTGAAAAGAATTCGTACTATTTTATCCTCTAATTCATTTTTATCCGTGTTTGGATTTGCCGTTTCAAATCTGATTTGTATACTTGAAGACTTTGCATCATCTTTAACGAAATGAATAAATATTACACTCAATCATCTATCAGATTAAGAATCTACGTGAAAAAATCATTAAATAAAATTTGTACCGGAATTTTGCATTAACTCCCGATACATTACATATTCAGAAGAGCAGGGTGGACATACTTCATATTATCACATTTGTTGATCATTTTGCCGATCATTTGCCGATCATTTGCCGATC
>CAMKVN010001666.1:0-17205 GCA_946474995.1 Funneliformis geosporum
AATCCTAAAGAAACCCAAAGAAAGAACCTAAGAAACTATATCTATTCCAAAAAAATGAAAGATCCATTCCTAAAATAAGAAATAAAAATCAGTAAAGAAAGAAAGAAATCCCTAAGAAATCCCAAAGAAATCTAAAGAAATCTAAAGAAAGAATCCAAGAAGACTTACCTATCTGAAGGATTGTTTCTAAAAAAAAGAAGTAAATCAGTAAAAAGAAGAAAGAAACTCCCAAAGAAATTCTAAAGAAATCTCAAAGAAAAAATCCAAGAAGCCTTACCTATCTCAAAAGAATGAAGGATCTGTTTCTAAAAAAAAGAAATAAAAATCAATAAAGAAAAAAAGAAACTTCCAAAGAAACTCCAAAGAAATCCAAAGAAATCCCAAAGAAAGAATCCAAGAAGACTTACCTATCTGAAGGATCTGTTTCTAAAAAAAAAAAAGAAGTAAATCAGTAAAGAAAAGAAAGAAACCCTCAAAGAAATTCCAAAGAAACCCAAAGAACCCATTGTAAGAAAAAAGATTTATCTAAAAGAGCAAAAGATCCATTTCTAAAAAAAAAAGCAAAAAGAAATTTAGTAGTTTTTTAAATTAAAATTTTAATATAAATAAATTAATCTAAAAATAAAATAAAATAAAATTAAAAAAAACTAGTAAAATTAGAATAAATAATTGATTAATAATTAATTGTGATAATTGAAATCAATTTTGATATCCGAAATGAATTTTAAATATCCGAAATAATTTTTGATGTTTGAAATGGTTTCAAATATTTGAATCAGTCAATCAATTTCAAATATTTGATTTTTTTTATTTGATAAACAAATATTCAAATATTTTATTTTCAAACGGAAACCCTATATTCGAATATGTGGGTAATTTCAAAATTAGTTTATATAATATTGAAAAAAGTTCTATTTTAGATAAGTACTTAGGCATAAAAGAAAGGCAAAATAATATACATCCAGAGGATAAGTCTTCTTCGTAATTATTATATAAAATTGAAAGAAAACTTATCTTTTCAATAGATACAAAAAAAGATGTATAATTGGTTAGCAAAAAATCACAGATTAATACATTCTAAATAGGTATTATCCAAATAAGGGTAACTTCAGAATTATTATATAAAAAATGGAAGAAGCCTTCATATAAACTTAGTCAGCAAAATATAAAAGAAAGCCATCTGAATATATATCTGGATATTGGTATTTAAGTAAGTCGTTTGCAGAAATATTATATAAAATAATAATGGCAAAAGACTTATTCTTGGTGATATATATCTGGGTATAGGTATTTAGGTAAGTCTTCTGCAAAAATATTATATAAAATAATGGCAGAAGACTTATCCTTAGTGGTATGTATCCAGGTATAATATGGTATCTAAGATATCCTTCTGCAAGGGAAGAGAAAATTGCCAGATTTTGTGATAGAATATTTCTGCAAGCAAATATCTAATCTATCTGAATTTTGGTATAAAAATAAAGCAAGAGAAAGACGTTTTAACAAGCCTAAATTCGCATAATTCCAATTTGTGAATATCGAGATATTATCCTTCAAAGTTTAAGCAAAAAAAATATACAATATATTATATTTTAGCCAATTAGATCACCTAAATATAAATGCATGATCATGTGATATCACGCGGATTTTTGATCTTACCCAGTATTACCATAAGATTTTCATCCCCATATGATTTAGTAAATTATTACGATATTTATCACATTTTATTTATTATATGATTAATTGTCTAAAGCATAGCTAAAGGATATATCGGATGAGTGTAGGTGATGCAATGTGTGTCATGATCATCTAATCAGATTTTTGTTTTGTGTCACATCTCACATTTGTGTTTTGACTAATTGCTTTTTTTTGTTCATTTACTTTTTTGTTTACACTGTTAATCTTAAACAGTCCGTCGTTAAGTTAACAATGATTATTTGCTAACAGGGAGTTAATTACGTCTAAACCATAAAAGAAATAAACACAAGTTTAATTAATTGAAGGGTCAGATCGTCTTTATCAATATTTATTATTTTGAAGATAATTAGTTAACTCTCCTCTTTTTTTAAAGTAAAGATGCAAGATATTTATATAAAATACATTAATAGAAAATAGATATTTAATAAAGTAAAGGAATATAAGAAATTAAATATATTAAAGAAATTAAAGATCACTAAGAAATCAGAGAAATCAGAGAAATTATAGAAATTATAGAAATGTAAGAAATTTAAGATTAGCGATCATCGGATTCACAAATTACAAATGTAATTGATATAATATTGTGTATCTAAATAGACTATCACAAACTAGTAGATCATCAGTAGTTTGTAGATCACAAATAAAAATTGTTACAGTAATTGTTTGGAGTATTATTACTAACAACGTTATGAAATATTACAATTTTGTATTGAGGAAATTTTTGAGTAATTTTTCTATTTTCCATGATTCAAAAGAATTAAACCGGATATAAGTATTTCAGTATTTAATTTTTCTGCTTCATAAGTCTCTTTATTCTTTGGATTCCTTACAATATAATTCAAAGCAACACATTCCCTTAATTTATTACAATCATAAACACAAGCGGTTGAATCATATAAGAATTTATCAATATTTGAATCCATCGAAATTTGAATAATAATATTTTAGACAATTAATTTATCTTTAATTTCGATTAATTCTCCTTTATTCGCTGAAAAATGAAATTCCAATTTAACATCGTTTTCAATAAATAATTTACGGCAAGTATCAAGTAAACGAATTTCTTCTTCAATGAATTCCGAACAGAATTCTGGGGTATTCTTGAAAAGTCGAAATGTTGGATCATCACGCAAATCGACTACACGACTTGATCATGTAATCGCTTCTCTACATGGCTTCACTGAAGACAAATATATAGTATTATCTTTGTTTTTTTTGTGCTTATCGTTTAGCTTTTGTGATAATTTCTTAAGGCGTTTTTCTTCTTTCCTTTTTTTTTTTAAAAAAAAAACTAATGTACAATCAAGCCATTTCCTCCTGTGACAAAAATCACGCGTTTTCCAAAGTTTCACAATCATCTTTTTTCGCACGCGAAAAGAATTTCTTTGTAGTTATCATAAAATTTTATGATGCCCTTGATTCTACTGAAACCAATTATCTTTTCAGTGTATATATATTTTTTTTCAGCGTAAAAAAGTCAAGAACTTTTTTTTTAAAGTAATCTATCTTAAGGTCATAGTAATGAAGTGGCACATCAATAAAGAGGTTGATTTTTAACCGGTTAATTAACAAGTTAACAAATACTTTAAGGATTTTTTAGGCCTCAATTGTAATTTTTTAAATGAAACTCCAATTTTATCTAAATTCAAGATACTTTTAATTTCGTATGATGAATTTGAACGTTTCCGTATCGGTATATGAAATTTAAATTCAGACGATCACAAAGAATCGACTTTAATGGGATCTTTATTCTTGAATTGAAGAAAAAAAGATGTTATATCATTCATCTATATTAATAAGCTAAATGTATCCTTAAATTATAAAAAATTTTTTTTTTTTGTGAATTTGACGTACAAAAGAGGCCATATCTTGTCTGTTAAATATTTATCATTATAGATAATCGATTTCCCATTTATTTGTCATTATTTGTCCAAAATATTTATTAATTTATTAATGTTAGACGTCTATGAATTACACGTTGTCATTAGTTAATTTGTGGCGATGTCGCAATTTGACGGGATTTCACACGCGTGCGACCAACGAGACATTGTCATTGGGAAGTAAAAAAAAAAAAAATTTCTTTGTTGCACGGTAATAAGCATTTTTATTGTATTGTATTGTACTGCACTCAATGAAAGTAAATGAAGTCCAAATTTGGATGTTTATTAAATATCGATATGCATTTGACAATAAAAAAACTGATGGTGTAACAATAACAGATTCATATTGAGCAACGTTTTAATCTTGCCATATAAAAAGGGAAATTTTTTTTTTTTTCAAAATCTGATTTCATTAAACATCTTGTTCTTTGATTTTTCGTTAGATCTATTTTTCTTTTTTTTAAAAAAAAAAAAAAAAAAAAAAAAAAATGCCGAGGGCTGAAGGTTCAAGTGATTCTCATGATTCATGTGATGACATTGACATTTGGTTAGAACAAGCAATTGCCAAAGAACATATCAAATCCTATGATTACTCGGACTTTAAAAATATACAACCGATAGGTTGTGGTTCATTTGGAAGCGTTGTTCGTGCTAATTGGAAAAATACAGATACTGTATTCGCTTTAAAGTCGTTTAATAGAACATCAACTCTTAAAGGAATTGTCAGAGAGGTAAGGAATTTATAATTTTATTGAAAGATTTTACAAACGTTAATTGTTTTAAATACTTTATTAATCATTTATTTTTATTCATTTTATACATTACAGTTAAAATTACATCGTGCCGTTCATTTTCATCAAAATATATTGGAAATTCACGGAATCACAAAGAAAGATACTGGTAAGAATGAATATTATATTACGCAAAATTAAATTAATTTAATGTTAAATAAAAAATTTTTTTTTTTTTTTCATCAGACGTGAATTGTCAAATGAGCTATTACACTTTGGTTTTGGAATATGCTGACAGCGGTACGTTAGAGAATTATCTAAACGAGCATTTTCTTGAACTTGCATGGGACGACAAAATTGGTCTTGCGTTGCAATTGGCAAATGCTATAGAGTGTTTGCACGAAAGTAACATCATTCATCGTGATCTGGTAATATGTTGTCAAACGTTATATGCTTGTAAAATTCAATGATTATGTATATAGTAATTTAATTAATTCACTTTTTTTTGAATTGAATTGAAGCATGCAGGTAACATACTAATACATCAGAAGAGCATTAAACTTGCAGACTTTGGATTATCAAACAAAATTGAAGAAACAAATAGCATTATGGAAGTATTTGGTATAATACCTTATATGGATCCAAAAATGTTCAGTAATCAAAGGAATATTAAAAATCAAAATGAAAATTATAAACTTAATAAAAAATCTGACGTTTATAGTATTGGGGTTATTATGTGGCTTATTTCAAGTGGACGTCGACCATTTTATGTTGAAGGTACAAAATATGACGCATGTTTGGCATTGTCTATACAAGGAGGGGAAAGAGAAAAAATTATTGATGGAACCCCTACTGATTATAGCGACTTATATACGGGTTTGTCATATTAATTTTAATAATACTACAATATACATTTTTTTTTTTTTAAAAAAAAAAAAAAAAAACTAAGGAAAGAATTATAATTTTATTCATTTAATTATTAGATTGTTGGAAAGGTGAACCCAACGAGCGCCCGAATATTCATGAAGTTGCTTCGGCCCTTAAAACCCTTAAAACAATGTACAATAATGTGCAATTGTTGAGCGAGGAAACACAATGTCTTTTGGCGGAAAAAAGAGTAACCCGTCAAACCATTTGCGATTTGAAACCAAAAGAATTTTCAGACATGAACCAGGACTTGATAATGGATAACATACTAAATTTAATTGATTTTGATGAATCCGTTGAATCGTTAGCAGTTACTATAGATGAGTTAATTAAGATTATAATTGAAAAACATAATAGAGGCATTACTTTTGATAAAGTTCAACAATTCGTCAATCAACAAATATCGCAAATGAATCAAAATATAAATGAAATCATAAAGTGGCTATCAGAAAATCAAGTAAAATCACAATATATTTGGTTTTTAGGATTATTTCATTATTATTATATTAACACGGAAGAGAATAAAAGCAATGGATATCATTTATTTTTAAAATCATCCGAAGAGAATTTTTCATTAGCTCAAGTTTATCTTGCTCAATGTTTTAATGATGGACATGGAATAGAACAAAATCATGATTTAGCATTTAAATGGTACCAAAAGGCTGCGGAATGTGAAAGTACTATCGGACAATTTTATCTGGGGAATTGCTATGAACATGGGATTGGAATTAAAAATAACTTAGAAAAGGCCTTCTACTGGTATAAAAAATCCGCAAAGAATGAAAATCAATTTGCACAATATAGCTTGGGCACGTTTTATGAAATTGGAACTAGTACTGAAAGAGATGTAATTAAAGCCTTTGAATTTTATAATTATTCAGCAAATCAAGGATATTTAGATGCGCAATATAAAGTTGCATATTGCTATGATAAGGGAATTGGAATTGAAATTAATAAAGAAAAGGCATTTGAGTTATACGAGGAGGCAGCCGACAAAGGAAATATATTTGCACAATATAATCTTGGAGAACGATACGAAAGTGGTGAAGGAACAACGATAGATTTAAGAAAGGCATTTTATTGGTATAAAAAAGCAGCAGAAAATGGATATAAAGATGCACTATATAATATAGGAAAATGCTATGAATATGGAAATGGTGTTAAAAAAGATGAAGTTAATGCTTTTGAATTTTATAAAAAGTCAGCCGATGATGGATATTTAAAATCGAAATTTAAAGTTGCGCATTGCTATGAACAAGGAATTGGAATCGACACTAATAAAGAAAAGGCCTTCGAGTTATACAAAGATGCTGCCGAAAAAGGAGATAATTGCGCACAATATAACCTTGGTTTACTATATGAACAAGGTAAAGGAACCGAAAAAAATTTGGAAATGGCATTTGGTTGGTTTAAAAAGGCAGCAGAAAATGGAAATAAATTTGCGCAATATAATTTAGGATTATATTATGAAGATGGGATAGGTATTGAATGTGACAAATTTAAAGCTTTTGAATGTTATGATAAATCAGCCAAACAAGAATATTTAAATGCACAATATAAAGTTGCTTATTGCTATGATAAGGGATTTGGAATTGAAATCGATAAAGGAAAAGCATTTGAGTTATACAAGGATGCAGCCGAAAAAGGAAATAAACTTGCACAAAATAATCTTGCATTATTGTATGAACAGGGTGAAGGGACCGAAACGAATTTGGAAAACGCATTAATTTGGTATAATAAAGCGGCGGAAAACGGAAGCGAATTAGCACAATATAGCTTAGGGTTAAATTATGAAGTTGGAAAAGGTACTGAAAAAGATGAAACTAAGGCTTTTGAATTTTATAAAAAGTCGGCTGAACATGGATACCTAAATGCACAATGTAAAGTTGCAAATTGCTATAATAATGGAATCGGAACCGAGATTAATAAAGAAAAGGCATTTGAATTATATAAAGATTTAGCTGAAAAAGAAAATGAATTGTCACAAAATGATCTTGGATTATTATATGAGAAAGGTGAAGGAACTGAAAAGAATTTGGAATTGGCTTTTTATTGGTATAATAAAGCAGCAAAAGATGGATACCAAGTGGCACAATATAATTTGGCAATTTGCTATGAATGTGGGAAAGGCGTTGAAAAAGATGAAGTTAACGCCTTTGAACTTTATAAAACGTTGTCTGAAAAAGAGTATTTAGATGCAGAATACAAAGTTGCATATTGTTATGATCGAGGAATCGGAATTGAGATGAATAAAGAAAAGGCGCATGAATTATACAAGAATGTAGCAGAAAAAGGAAATAAATATGCACAAAATAGTCTTGCAATTTTATATGAAAAAGGTGAAGAAATTGAAAAAAATTTAGAAATGGCTTTTCATTGGTATCGTAAAGCCGCAGAAAGTAATTATGACGTTGCACAATACAACCTTGGACTTTTATATGAGCAAGATGAAAAAAATGAGAATAATTTGGAAATGGCTTTCCGTTGGATTCAAAAAGCAGCAGAAAATGGAAATAATTTAGCACAAAGTAACTTAGATTTATATAATAAATGTAAAGATGGTATTGGAAATAATGAAGCTAACGCGTTTGAATTGTATAAAAAATTGGCTAAATATAAACATTTAGATATACAATATAAAGTTGCATATTCTTATGATAAAGGAATTGGAACTGAAATTAATAAGGAAAAGGCATTTGAATTATATAAAAATGCAGCTGAAAAGGGAAATAGACTTGCACAAAATAATCTTGGATTATTGTATGAACTGGGCGAAGGAACTGAAAAAAACTTTGAAATGGCTTTTTATTGGTATCAAAAGGCTGCAGAAAATAAGTCTGAAGAAGTAAAAGAAACCGAACAGAATTTAGAAAAACATTTTTATCATATTCAAAAGGCAATGGCAAATGAGAATAAATTAGCTAAATTCTCCCTAGACTTATATTATGATTATGACAATAACGTTGAAGCGTTTGAATCTTATGAAAAGTCAGCTAAATATGGATTTATAAATGCACAATTTAAAGTTGCATTTTGTTGTAATAAGGGATTTGGAACCGAGATTAATAAAGAAAGGGCGTTTGAATTATATAAAAGTTTGGCTAAAGGTGAAAATAAATTTGCCCAGAATAATCTTGGATTATTATACGAACAAGGCGAAGGGACCGAAAAAAATTTAGAAATGGCATTCCATTGGTTTAAAAGAGCTGCAGTAAATGAAAATAAAGTAGCACAATATAATCTAGGTAGATTTTATGAATATGTCAAAGAGGATAAATATAAAGCTTTTGAATTTTATCAAAAATCAGCTGAACAAGGATATTTAGATGCACAATATAAAGTTGCATATTGCCATAATTTAGGTGTGGGAACAGAAATTAATAAGGTTATTTCATTTGAATTATTTAAAGAGCCAGCCGAAAATGGAAATAATTTGGCTCAAAATAGTCTAGGATCATTATACGAAAAAGGTGAAGGAACCGAAAAAAATTTAGAATTAGCGTTTTATTGGTATAAAAAGGCAGCAGAAAATGGATCTAAAGCTGCACAATCTAATTTAGGTAGATGTTATCAAAATGGATTAGGTGTTGACAAAAATGAAACTAAAGCTTTTGAATTTTATACAAAATCAGCTGCTCAAGGATATTTAAATGCGCAATACAAGATTGCATATTTTTTTGATATGGGAATTGGAATTGGAATCGATAAAGAAACAGCATTTAAGTTATATAAGGATGCAGCCGAAAAAGGTAATAAACTCGCACAAAATAATCTTGCACTATTATATGAAAAAGGTGAAGGAACGGAAAAAAATTTGGGAAAAGCATATGGTTGGTTTGAGAAAGCTGCAGATAATGGAAATGAAGTTGCACAGTATAATTTAGGTTTATATTATGAATGTGGGAAAGTCGTTGAAAAAAATGAAGTTAAAGCCTTTGAATTTTATAATAAATCAGCTGAGCAGGAATATTTAGATGCACAGTATAAAGTTGCATATTGTTATGATAAAGGAATTGGAACTAAAGTTAACAAAGACAAAGCAATTGCATTGTATCGTCAAGCCGCTGAAAAAGGTAACAAACTTGCACAAATATATCTTGAATCATTCGATAAACAGGGTAAAGGAGCTAAAAAAAGAATTGTAGATTGGTACAAAAGAGTCAGGAATAACAGTACTTAGTGATATAGTGTTTATTCAATTTCGGGAAACTAAATAAATTATAAAATTCGAATTACCGGTTTAATTTTGTAATATTCTGTAAATAAAAATTATCAAGAGAAAGAGATTGAAAATAGTACATCTACTTATGACTAAAAACTTTTGCCTTTCGAATAAAGTTTGTTTGATTCTTCGCCATTTAATCCGATTTTTTCTACTACACTAACCCTGTTCCATTTTGATCCGATCCAATTTTTATAAAAAAAGTTTTAGAGCAGAAAAACTGTTCCGTTTCAATATTTTCAATAATTTGATATTTTGACCAATCATGTTCGTAGTAAGAGCACTTTTTTTTTTTTCGAACATTTGGATCATCAAATTTTTTGGTTCGTTCGTTGATCCGTTTGTTAATGATTATGATTTTGATTAGCTGAATGTTTTGACAATCAGATCGGATCAAATGGAACAGAACTGAACAGGGCTATTGTATTTATATAATTATTTAATTAGAAACTTTCAACGTTATATCAGGTAAATGCTTCGATATATAAATGGTATTCACCAATCAAAATCTTTCTTATTCTAACCAATCGATCATCAGCCAATCAAATGGATTTTTTAATCACAAAAAAAATTTTCGAACTCCGTTAAGTAAATTATATACTCTTCCAATTCTGATTTTAAATACTAGATACAAATTTTGCTAAAAACAAAAACTGAATTAATTTGAAACTTTAATTTATTAACAAGAACATGTGAAATGTGAGCAATCTATCAATATATTAAACGCGATATTACACGAGAATACTTTTTTTATAAATCAAAGTCCGAATTTTGCGAAAATTTTATTATTAGAACTTTAATGTAAATTCAATAGAGCTTTTCTTTTTTTTTGTTGGTAATTAAGAACAGAAATTTTGAATAATTTCATGATTGCGAACGTTATTTTCTTAATTTAAAAATAAATCATATAAAAAAAAATTTACTAATTCAAACAAATTCAAACATAAAACAAATAAAAAATTTTTTTGATTAGATGCAACTTGAAATTATGTTTTTGAAGCACCTTTACAATTGTTCTTTGATAAATTGTATTTCTATCCGTTAACAACGTACACAAAGATTTATGAATCGATCTTCTAGATTTCTTCTTTAGAGTTAATCAAAAAGTTTCGTGTAAATTTACATGGAATTCATTAAACTAATTTTATGAATGTGATTGTTTTTAATCAATTTTCAAGTTCCAGAGATTTTAGAGATTAACATAGTATCGAAAGCATTTGAAAGTGTTCGATGATTAATCAATTCGATCATATTCAAAAAGATTAGATCTTACATTATTTTTTTCATTTTTTTTCAGGGATAACTCAGATTATAGAGAATTGTTTTCTGAACGGTAAGTTCGAGGATTCCAAAAAAAAATTAAAAAATATAGTCAATGAATTATCTATATTTATCAAATCTTTATATTCGATTTTACCACGCGTTAAATTACTTGCATGAAAATTTCATCGGAATTCGGGAATCCTTAGTGAAAAGTGTGCCACTCTGAACACATATAATAAGAGTACTAAGTCTTCGGATAGATCATTTTGAAATTTAATAAGCATACATACATCCAAGAAGGTCCAATTTCACGATTTCTCAAAATCTTAGTAGATTCTGTTTCTAGATCCTGATGTAGATATTTTTTCTAAGCAAACTTATAATTGTGTCGAGAATATTTTATTTATCGGTTGATATTGCAAAATCTTATTCTGTATGTCTATCAGCTTTTTTCTTCAGGTGAAAGCAATGGAGACGTTGTAAAATTCGAATTCGTGACAAAAAATTTCAAGATATATGCTATGCAAATTTATTCGAATGATGGTAAAAAAATTAAGTGGAAGAATATTGGATGAGTGAAATTATTATTTTTTTTATTTTACAGCATAATGAATGAATGTCTTGTTTATTTGTATAAACATTACAAAAGATTTTACCAAAAAAGAAAAATTGATGAATAAATAAATGACAGCATGTTAATATTATATAAAATTTAAATTAAACGACATTTAAGAATTCGTAATGAACACCACTACTGTTTAATACATTTATATATTCGGAGTTTTCACTTAATTTTCTAATACTACAAAGTTCCAATTTATTCAAACTATTTTTACAACCTCTCAAAAAACACCCCAAAGCTACAGAGTTAAAAGGTAAACCATTCCAATTCCCAATTTTCAATATTTTGATAGAATGGGGTAAATATTTTCCTAATTCTTCTAAACAATCGTTCCAACCACTATCTTCACAACAAATAAAACTAAATGCTTCCAACTGCTTACAACTATGCCAAAGAGTAAATAAATCTTCACAATGTAAACTACGTAATTTAAGCGAAGTGAGTTGAGCACAATACTGAGTAATGCAATTAATTATTCTAGATTTTTCTTTTAAGAAATTCCCATCCTCTCTGATCCAAAAAATATCCAAATACCTAAGAGAATTCGAAGACAATCTCATCATGGTTAATAAAAATTCTAAATTATCATTAAATTTATGAGCGTGATAAGTGAATTCTACTAAATTCTCCCATGATCTCATTACTTCATACAGTAATGTACAATTCACACATTCTATCATTTTAAGTTTCTTTAAATTTCGTGATTTCTCTAGTGTATTGATTGATCGTTTGGCTGAGCAACTAAAATCAATATTTTCAAACGATAAACTAAATATTGATTGAGGTGATTTCAATTTTGAAAAGATGGATTCGAAATATTTTACGTTTTGTATTACAGGACAGTTCAAGTCCAATAAACGTAAATTTTTTTGTGAATTTAAGAGAGTTACTAAAGAATCTCCTAATGATCTTTTATAAATATTTGTAATTCGTACATGCGTGATGTCTTGTGATACTTGTGATAAGGCATATATTAATTCACAATCCTTATATAAGGGAGTGGTATATATAAAATCTCCATCGAACGTAAATTTTTTAATTTGACTTAAATTATCATTACGTGTCAACAAAGTTACAAAGTGACTTAACATATTACATGGTGAAATTGATAATGATCGTAATTTGATTGACCTTCTACATAATAATCTTGCCAGTTCTGAGAATAATATATCTTTTTTTAATTGCTCTTGATAACCAACGGTAGAACGAACATAATGATCGAACTTTGAATCAACAACCAAATCTCTCAAAAATTCTGGATAATTAAACATTGGCATCTCATCAGATAACTCTACAGTGAATGATTTGATATCTTTAATTCTCCTGATCGATTCTCTATTCAAACACTTTAAATACGTCCTCACCACCGATTTAAATGCTTTATTAGAAATTTTAGGTGTGATTGGTTTTTCCCATAAGATTTGAACTATTATTCTACACCAAAATCTATTCACCAAAAGACATGAATGTAAATCGGTGCATTTGTTCAGATTATAAAATATTTGTATCAAATTTTCTGTTGATAATTTCGAAATCATTTTTTTTTTTTTGTCTTCAACCTCAACTTGAGTAAAGATGTGTAAAAAGGTAAGGATAAGTAGTTGTTTGTTTGTAATATATATTTTTTTAAAAAAAAGGTATTTTTTTTTATGTGCTAATTTTGTCTGTTTATATAAAAAAAGAGAGGGTCGTACAAATCATCGAATTTTTAATTCAATATAACACACCATTTTCATCAGATTTAAACACATCTTCCTTAATAAAGTAACAAAGAAATGATGCGGGCTTGTAAACTTTGTGGCTATGCAACTTTATTATTTGGGACCTTTGCAATAGAAAGGGAGGAAACTACCTAATACTATAACAATAATGACAATTCATTGTCTTTTTAGATTTTATTGTTTGGTAGTTTCCCCCCATTCTATTGCAAAGGCCCTATTTTGTCCATTAAAAAAATATTAAAACATAAACCAAAAAAAACATTCCCTTTATACCAAACCGAAAGGGTGAACGAACAAGAATTTTTACCAGTTGTAGGCTTATTACAGTAAATATTCATGCATTTCCTAATTATTTTACTTTGTATTGAGATTTATATTATTTTGCAATTAAATTTATATTACAAAAAAAAATAAATTACTTAATTTATATTCACTATTTGAATTTATTTAACTTATAAAATTATAACTAAAAATCAATAAGGTTCAACATCTTTCTCATGATTAATCTTTACTTTCTTACGATACTTTTCATATTCTTTTTCACTAATCATTCTATTAAAATCATAAGAGTATAAGTTTATTCCTTTTGATGATAACTTTAATTTATTTATACAATATTAAATTACAAATTTCATTCTAAATAAATATAAATTAAAAATACAAAATAAAAAAAGTATTAAAGACTTTTAATGAACAATTTTATAGCTATTAAAATTTAAATTTTTATTAATAATAATTTTAATAATTTGAAAACCAAACTAATAATAAATATTTATATATTAAAGTGTTAAATCAAATATTAAATTTTTTATTATATAATCTTAATTTTAAATTTTAATTATATTATTTAATAAATTCTATTATTTAATTATTTTTTATTAAATAGTATTTTATTTATTAAAATATAAGCTCTATAATAATTATTTATTTATCTTTTTCTTTATATTCATATAATAAAAATCTAGAAATTTTATATTTAATATCTAATCATAATCCCAAATTTAACTTTTAATTCTAATTCTAACTCTAATACTTAAACTCTAATATATTATTATATGATCTGATAATATTATCTATCTATTATTTTAAGTATATATTTTTTGAATAATATAAATTATGCAAAAATTGATGATAACCATTTACAACAGATTTTAACTGGACTAAAGATGCTATCACAACTGATTTAATAAATCTGGTTATAATCTAAAAAGTTGCAAATATTACAAACTTTTATATTATAATTCTTATATTTAAGATTTTACAACTGATTTAATAAAAATCAAATTAATTATAATTTGATTAAAATATTAATAAAAGCAAATATTTTATTAGAAACTTAACAAAGTAGTTTCATTTTTTTTTAAATATTCTTTAAAATATATATAAATTTCTTTAGAAAATATTTTACTTTTAATTATTATTATTATTTTTTAATAATATAATAAATACAATTTTAGATGATATTATTATAAAATCAAACTAATAATAAAAAAATCATTTATTTATAATTTATAAAAAAATATCAACCAATAAATCAATTAAAAGAAAAGTAATATTAATATTGCAATTAATAAATAAACTGATAATTGTGAAAGGTAAATTGTTAATATTTTATTTATTTTTAAAAATATATAAAATTAGTTATAATTGAATAATATGCAAGATTTAAGTTAAAAATTATATGTATAAATTATAAATTTATTATTAAATAAAAAATTTTTCATAATAATTTCTTATGTGTAAAATTACTTTCTTATATACAATTTATCTATTTTTAATTATAATTTATGCATATTTTATGTTGTATAATATTGTTTACTTAAAATTAATAATATATTATGCATATAAATTTTATACACTATAATTAAATACCTTATATTAGTAAATCATAAGAAAGATCAGGGTATTATGACGTATTGATTAAAAAATTAAAAAAAAAATGGTTATCCTGTTAAATTTATGATAATATAAATATTTATTTTATCATGTTTTACTAAATACATTATTTAAATTGTTATTCAATATATTTTTAAATAAAAAATGTGTGTTTAAATTAATATAAATATAAAATTTTTTTAATTCAAGTCACTTTATTTTTTATTATATTAAAATAAAATAATGCAGTCATATATTAATTGACAAAATAAAATTTATGCAACACTTGATGCATTAAAAAATTATTCTATTAATTCAAAACTTCCAATGTATTAAAAGCTTTAGATTTTTAAAAGTTATACTTTAACAAACTGTAAAAAATAATGCTTTTTTTGGTCATTTATAACTACTAATTATTCTTACCAAATATAAAAAAGAACAACTTGTATGCTATTGCATTAATATGCAAAAGCTTAGATTTAATTTAACAAGACAAAAAGTTAATCATTATATAATAAAAATTATGCAAATAAATAAGCGAAAATATCTATTTAGCAAAAATAAACCAGATTATGATTAGTGAAAATGTTTCATGAGAAATTATTCTAAATTATCAATTCGCATTTCCTAAAAATTATCAGAAGCACATATACAAAAGCAAATACAATGATTGTTAAAATTATTTGATAAGCTTAAACAAATTATTTATAAAAATTCACGTATCATTACATAAATTTGGAATATAAATAAAATTGGATTTGTTATTATTCTCAAATCTAAAAAAATTCTTACTCGAAGAGATGCATATCAAGTTCATAAAGTATCATATGGAAATTTTTATGAACACATTTATTTAGTACTAACTATTTCAGCTATTGGATCATATATTCCATCTTTAATTATTTATAAAGTTGTTTGTACAATTCCTAATTTGTTAATTTGTTAGAAAATGCATCATCTGAAACTATAATGAATTTTACAAATACTGGTTATATGTATAAAAAACTTTTTTAAATGTATCTTAACTATTTTATAAAGTTAATTTTATCTATTTACCTAGTTTTACTAATCTTAGATGATCATAAAAATCATATTAATTACACATGTATTGACTTTTGCTAATAAAATAGTATTTTTCTTTACATACTTTCTCCTTATACAACACATATTTTGCAATTATCAGAGCTTTTCTTTGATAAATATTATAATAATAATATTATTATGATAGTAATAAAACATATCTTTATAAAAGTTCTTTGTTCAGTTTTTTAAAACCTATATATACACTACTTGTTATTTATAATGGCTACAAAATAATAGAAATATGGTTATTTAATGCTATTAATTTTGATCATTTAGATCCTTTATTAATAATAGAAAAATTTATTGACTTATTTTTATAAATCCAACTATTCATCTATCATTTATTCAATATATTGAATCAAATCTAACATTTTTATCTCATTCTACATGATTAAATATTAATATGTTAAAAGAAGAAAATATCATGCTTAAAAATAAAAATGAATTAATAAAAATTCAAATTACACAAATAAAAGAGGAACTAGATATTTATAAAAATTCTGCAACATGTATCTTATGTTTAGCTTTTAATATCCAATTTTTTGTAATTTACAATCTAATAGCTTCTAAATAACTTTTGAAATTCAACTGGATTCTTTATTACTTCCTTTTAAAAAAGAGAAAAACACTTTTATTTGCCCGACTTTTCACAAATGAGAAAAGTTAGCAGCAATTAAAAATAATAAATAAAGAAGTAAAATATAAAATCGTGAAAATAAAACAAAAAAAAAAGGCAGTAATTCAACAAAAAACTGTACAGAAACTCAATTTAATATAAAAAAATGAAGAATGAGCTAGAAAAGCTTAACAAAAATCAACAAAAAACAAATAAAAATTTTGTCATAATTCTTTTTTTGCTTTAATTTTATAATTTTTAGTATTATGTCCAAAGTAATGATCCTTATAATAAATATATCAATTATGCCTGCTTATTTTGTATTAGGTTAATCTATATATATATCATATAGGACAAAAGGGGGATTCTGGGACAGATTTCAAAATAGTCCTCCAAACCCGCCTACGAATCAAATTTGCTATATGATTTCTAATATTAAATTCAAGTCTCTAGCGCCTTTTAACTCTATTATAGATGATGATATCGAATTTGACTAGGAATTAGCCTGTCTGATACCAGGAAGTATACTGTTTGATATAACCATTCTAGCCTGTTTTTAATCCCAAATAA